>LZPO01108188.1:82483-99984 GCA_001675575.1 Neotoma lepida | reverse complement strand
AAGAAATAATATTACCTAGTAAAACAGGAAAAGCAAACAAGCAACTTCTAAAAAATGTGAGTTGACAGAAACAGCCAGCTGCCTGGACAGTCACCTGAGGTTTTTCTGCAATGTTGGCCCATCATCTCCAGCGTATAGGTTTAGCATATCTAACAGACTCATTTTTGAAGCAGGATGTACTCAAAGTCTACAGCTTGATCTCACATTTAGTGCAAGTATTTCACGTACCAGATAATCTTGAATTCCACCAGGGTCCTGTTATAATTCAGGATTTTATGTGTGTGCACATGAATGAGTATATGACTATGTGTGTGATACATGTGTATGTGTGTGAAAAATTAATTACATCTAAATGCTTAGTAGCATTGTGAGGTCAAAGCTACAGAGAATTAGAGTGCCTCATACGTGGCTGGTTGAAGTGTGGATGTAATTAGTCTTAACAATAAAAAACCAGAGTCAGATAACAAGGGTGAAAGCTGAAAGACCGGAGAAGCAGAGCAGCAGCCACTAGAGAGTTCTTACCTGCATGAAATCTCAGACTCAATGGGTGGAAACCTGTCTCTATGAATCCTCAGACTGAATGGGGACAGGTCCTATATCCACTGGCCTTATACTCCTGTCTCCACCTCTCTAGTGCTGAGATCAAAAGCATGAGATCCCAAGTTCTGGGATCAAAGGCATGAAATGCCAAGTACTGAGATTAAAGGTGTGAGCCACCACCACCCTGCTCTGTTTCTCTTTTAGACTGGTTCAATCTTGTGTAGCCCAGGGTAGCCTCGAACTCCTTGTCTTCCTGCTTCCTCCTCCAAAGTGTTGGGATTAAACGTGTGTACTACCATGGCCTGGCCTCTATGGTTAACTAGTGACTAACTCTGCCCTCTGCTCTCAAGGCAAGCTTTATTTGTCAGAACACCAACAAAAATATTATACAAAAGCTGTTGATGGTACAGATTGTGCTACTCTGGAAAGTTTGCATTGCTGGCCCTTATTCTAACAAGCTCATTTCTAAATATTATCTTCAAATTCTATCAGGCAAATGGTGTAAGTTAATGCATGATATTTGGAAAAAATTTGAAATCCCAATGGCCATGNATACCAGCAACAAAATGCATTATCCTATGTTCTCACAGTAGAGGACAATGGTGGCATAAACATGTATCTATGAAGATAATCAAATAACTATTAGTGACAAATGTAAAACGACAGTTTTTTTTTCTCAAGAAAGAAAATGAATCTAAGGGTTGGGGAGAGAGCTTCCAAACAATCATTCAGGTGATGAAAATGAAATTATTTAACAGTTATTCCTATAATATAGTTTCTGATAGAGTAGGGAAGGGCAGTATGGAGATGCAATGCATCTTCTTTTAGACTTTTAACTTTAAAACATATCAATACTACAGTAACTCCTCAGTATGCAAAGGAGATTGGTCTCAGAATCCTATCCAAACTAAAACCTGAGGGAGCCCCAGCACTTTCATAAAATGACATTGTATTTAAATACAGCTTACATAGGTCCTTGTAGAGTCTTCAAGTCATTTTTAGAGATNACTTGTAATAGTGACTCCTTCATAAATACTACANAAATGAGTGCTAAAATGTACTGCTTAGGGACAATTTCTAGTACAAATGGTTTGTGTATGTACAGCACAGGTACAATAGAGTCCTGAATGCTGTGATTCATTATTGGTGGTGACACAGGGATAGAACTCATGGATATGGATGCTATGTACCACACAAGATAAAAGGCAAACTCTAAAGATCAGTGTAAACAGCAGCATTCTTCCTGAATAACCAATAGATCTGTGCAAAGAGAAGAATGTATTTGAGTAACTTATGTAGAGCATATCAACTTTAATCACTTAAAATAAAAGGTAAGACTCATAGAAACATCTTGCACTTCACTAAAAAACATTTATTGTCATATGTTTAATGGTCTAGATTTGAATTTCTAAGTATTAGTCCTCACTAAGAAGTTCATAATTCTTTAGCTATTTCTAGATGTGTAGCAGAAAAATTTCAAAGTAAACTTGGACCATCATAAGCCAAAAAGCAAAGAAATAGTCAAAGACTGATAGTAAGATGGCAGAAGGAATAGTCTTGCAAGGTTCCTGTGGTCAAACATGGAACAACACAAGCTTCAAAAAACCATAACAACATGTAGGTCAGAAGACTGGGGGCTTTACCATGTCTACCACGATAATAAGGACATTGTACTGAAATATACTTGTCTATAACTATGAATATTTTAGATATTGGTATATGCAATTTTAGGAATCTTACTTATTTAAAATAACTGTAATCACACTCAAATTTTAATTAGATATGTAAAGATCTGGGGGATAAATATTATTACTTAAAACTGTGTAAATGTCTCATTTTGAGAGTAAGTTAAATAAATAAAATAATAAAATAAATGAAAGTACTTGCTTTAAAATTAGGTATATTCTGTATCATGAGAAACAAATATTGTGCTAAATTTAGTCTCTCAGTTGAAAATAATAATAGTAATAGTAATGATACTGCTTCTCTAGTTTGCTTTCTATTGATGTTGTAAACATTATGACCAAAAGTAACTTGGGGAGGAAAGGGTAAATATTCCACCTTACAGCTTATAAGTCCTTCACTGAGGGAAGTCAGGGCAGGAACTCAAAGCAGGAACCTTGAGACCAGAACTGAAACCAAGACGGAATACTGCTTACTAGCTTGTTCCTTACAGCTTGCTCATCTTACAGTACACAGAACCATCTATCTATGGGTAGAGACACCCAAACTAGTGTCTCTCCCCATCAGTCATTACTCAAGAAAATGTCCCCCAAAGACTTGCCTAACATCTACATCGGGGACCAGCAGGTGGGGGCACAGAGGCCAGTCCAAGAGCTAGGAAGAAAATTAAAAGCCATCCCTCTTCCACACACCTACACCATCCCTGGGGGTGGGCATACNTCCGTGCAGTGGGAATCAGTAACATTATTGGCACACAGAAAGGAAGAGATCTGGCCTGCATCAAGAACATTTGTATTGTTATATATTGGTGGAGGAGCCTACCGGCGGGAGTTGATAAGTAAAGCATGAAGGGTTTGTACCTTTATAGGTGGGANCAATCCATCAGAATGTTGGGAATATTGAAGAAGATAAAGCTAGAATAAGAGACATTAGTGATCAGGGCCAAAGGTCGGGGTTGTCCTGAGTGAAGGTAAAGTCCAATCCTCTGCGAGGGAGGGGTTGATATGGTTAAGCATGGAGAGAGATGCTTCCAGAATGGCCTGGGTGTTAGCATCAAGGCTGAGGTCTCCCTTTTGTTCTGGGAGAGCTAAACGGTGATAGAAAAGCTCAGGAAACTTAGCCCAAATTATTTGTTCTATTTTTTTTTTCAATCTGAACCTATAGTAACTTGTACTCCCCTGCCATCGGAACGATAGGGGCCTCCAAATTCCAGGAGACATGCTCACCAGGGGTGGTGTCACATGGCATAGTTCCCCTCTGGGTGCCCTCCAGGGTGGAGCCAAAGGTGCCTGAATGACTAATACCATTTCTGGTGGCAACCCAGTATGTTTTTATTGTCACTCTGCCTAGTGCATTGATGTACCACAGTGTAGCAGCTGGAATGCATGGTCTGATAAAAGACAGAACAGGAGCATGATCCAGGTCTGTCATTAACTGTGGGCACAAATTTTGGTTTTAGCACATNAGCCCACTTATTGTAGGAGGACTCCAAAGCACTGGTATGGCTTGGGATGATGAGGTAAGCAGCTTTATTACCACAGTCAGCTGTGCTAATCAGCTGTCCAGTATAAAGTGAGACTTTGCTTGTTCCACCACTATAATTACAAGATTTTCCATATATAAGTTCCATGGTCTTTTAANGATCAAGGAGGCATCAAAATCCTCCATCACTGGGTAGGGCCATTGACATCAGCATCAGGACAAGCGGCAGCCTCCACATTCTTATCTATTTTTTGAGGGAGAAACAGAAAGACTATTCTCAGGGGTATGACACTCCCTGGAATCATTATTATTATTGTCCCCTTGTTGGGTAAGTATTTGAGGTCTCTGGCTGGTACCCAGATGGGTCTCTTTTCATTCACTGCAAACCCTTTTCCTGCAGTGAGGAGTGGGTCTGGCCCTCTACAGGCCCCCGTCAAGGGGTCCCTCCACTTGATCCAGATGGTACTGTAGGTAACTGATTAGGACNAATGTTTTTGAAAAGGAGACAAATGTTTATCTTTCTTAGAAAAATTTAAAAATTTAAGGTTAATAGTGCCTTTTTTAGTTGATCATGTGGGGGTAGAGTCTCCCCCTTTTATTTTTGCAATTGGGACTTAAGTGTTTGGTTGAATCTTCCCACAATGGCCTGACCCCTAGGGTTATAGGGGATGCCAGTGGAATGAGAAATTTTCCAGGTTTGTAGGAAATCTATAAAGACTTTGTCAATAAAGCATGGGCAATTATCTGTTTTGATTTGGCTGGGTATGCCAAGGGTGGCAAAGCACTGAAGCTTATGGCATGCTTCGATTTTTCCCCAGCATGAGGTGATGCCCAACAGGCATGGGAGAAGGTATCCACGAAAAGAAAAACATACTTAAGTTTTCCAAATGACAGATAGTGTGTGACATCAATCTGCCAGAGATGATTGGGGCAAAGCTTTTGGGGATTGCTCCCTATCTTTTGGAGGGGACGAATCTGAAGGAAGGGCTGAAAAGACTTACAGGTCTGGACAATTTTTTTGAGATCTTTAACCAGTACCTGTGGAAATTTATGTTTCAGGTCTCTCCAGTTAACATGGGTCAGTAGGTGGAAATCTGTAGCCTCAGGAATAGTATTACATTGAGGCATAGAAACCAGATGGTCACCCAGCTGATTTCCTTTGGAAAGAAATCCCAACAAATTTTGGTGGCCTCTAAGATGTTGTAAATAAATGGGATTGAGTCTCTGTTTAAGTAAGGAGCGAGCCTGAATCATAAGAGGAGAAATAGGGTTGGAATCTAATTTAACATGGGCTTCAACTAGGTTGGGCAAAAGATTTACAACATACAAGCTATCAGAAAATAGATTAAAAGGCTCTGATATGGCATCTATTGCCATGACAATGGCAAACAGTTCCTTAAACTATGCAGATCCCTCCACCTTGTGAGAGATTGTTTTTATAGGTATAGTTTCCTCCCCCATCCAAGGGGTGGGAATATGACTAGGGAGGCCCCCAAACATCCTCCATCAGTAAATACTATAAGAAAATCGGGGTTTGTGTGAGGCAAAAAGATTTTAGGGGGCCTCCACTCCAGATGGGAGAAGGAACTCATCCATTTATAAGGGCCATAATGGCAGTCAATTTTTCCCAAGAACCCCTCAAGGGCTATGGCAATTCTTCTATTTCTTTGAAGCCAGATAAAGTCAGTAATTTTAAATGGAACAATAAGGAAATGAGGTTCTGTAACAAATATCCTGACAGAAATATNCCTGCCCTTAATAATACCTGACTGGCTACCCTGATTGGTCAGGGAGTAAATACTGGGGGCTCTGCCCACCAAGAGATGAACCCAATGAATGGGCTCCCTCTCTTGTGCTAACAGCATGGTGCATAAGGTTTCCCTAGAGAAGATACACAGGAAGACAGGCAGGCCAGGATCGAACCTCTTAGGGTAGCTGTATTAATGGCTTGTTGGACCTGATGCAAAATTTGTAAATGGTGGGAGGATAAGGTAACTTGGGATGAAAGATCAAGACCCTNTAGGAGTTCATTTAGGGGAGTCAGCTGTACCGTGGGCACAGAGATCCATGGCCTCAGGCAATTTATCTCTCCCAGCATCTTTTGAAGCTGAGTTAAGGTCTCTTGAATTAGCAACTGGAGTTTGGCTGGGGAAACTGAATCAAGGGACAAGGTGGAGCCCAGAACTTTAAAGGGCGGGACAGACTGAACATTTTCTGGAGCTACCCTGAAATTATTTTTCTTTAAAATAGCCAGGAAATCAGTCATAAGGCCCCGAAGGCCCGATATAGCGGGGCTTTTCAAAATAATATCATTCATATAAATATAAAATAAAATGTTGGAATGCCTCATTAGGGAGAAAAAATATGGGATATAAAATATTGACACATGGTGGGGGCTGTTAGCCATCCCTTGGGGCAACANGGTCCCCTCAAACCTCAAATCTGGGCCCCAGAAGTTGGTAGAGGGCAGGGAGAATGCAAACTTTTCCATATCATCTGGATGTAATGGAATGGAGAAAAAAAAACAGTTCTTAATATCAATAATAGTCAGATAATAAGTATTAGGGATAGCAGGTACCCAGGGGAGCCCCCTTTGGGGGGTCCCAAACAGGATCATTCTTTTATTAATTTTTTTTTAAAATCATATAGGAATCTCCAGGAGCCATTAGCTTTTTTTACAACAAAATCTGGAGAATACCAGGGGCTGGTGGATGGCCTAACATGCCCCAAAGACAATTGTTTAACCAGGTCATCCACCACAGCCAAGGCAGGTAGGCTTCCCCACTGCTGAGACTTGCTGGAGGGTGTTGACCAAAGTAGTCATTTTCTCTTTGTGGGCAGCCTGCATAGCGACCACCATGACCTCTNTCTGATGGGTAGTGGAACCAAGGTCTCTACAGGCAATGATCCACTTTAAAAACAAGGGACCTGTAAGGACTGTCCTGGTGAGGTTATTCCAGTCCATGGCCATGCAGGACTGGTACTCCAGGCCCTGGAGTATGGTCTTAGCCTAGGGTGAGTTTGGACAGTCTTCAGAGACAGCTTTTTCTAGCGCCTTAAGATCTTGGGCCTCCCAGGGATTCAAGGCATTAGGCCAGTTGCCTTCAGGGTTAACATTAACATGGAAGAGATTAGCTATTTTCCCCCTGGGCATGCCCTCCACCCTATAAGGTGGGGGTGCAGAGGGGGTATGGAAGNGTTGGTAAGAGGATCAGGTGGCCATGGGGTGCTATCAAAAGGGTGGAGGAGTGGATGCAATGAATTAGCTGGGTCAGGCTGACTCAGGAGCTTAGGGTCAGGTCCTTTATCTCCCTCCAGGGTTTCTTATCTCCCTGGGGGGTCTTGATGGGAAGTAGCCCTTTAAGGTGGTAACAATGGGAATAGCTCCCAGCGGAACCTCTCCTCTGTCAACCTGGGCCCTGTGAATCAGGGTTTCTATTCTATTCCGGGTGTACCAGTTGAAAAGACTGCTGTTGGGTAGTCATGGGGTAATCTTGGTAAGATATGTCTATGTCTGGAGTACCTGACTATCAGAGAGATTAAGGCCCCTACTTTTCAACGATACTCACAGGGACTCTAAGGCAGGGTTTTGTTTACAAGAAGACTGACCCATATCTTATGGGTGTACACTTACCTGCAGACCGATTGGCCCATCAGCATTCTTCCACCAAAGAAATTGAATTCCTCACATGGGGCACCATCTGCCCGTATCACCAGCAGGTATGGGTGTAGGCAAAGCCCGTCTAGCTGATCTCTCTCTGCGGCTGAACAGAATGGTGTCATGCCTCAGACCCCCTTTATTCCCAGGGAGAAGCACACTGAGCTGGGAGTCTTATCAAAGCAGGAACTCATTTTATTGCATCAGGCATGGGCTTATATAGGGTGGGGTGAGGGGGAAGGGGTCTTGGGGTGACATGGGATGGGGTAAGGGTTGAGGGCCAATGAGATTTTTCCATGATAGCAGTAGCTAGGTAGAGGCAGTCTTAGAGGTCGGGCTGTGCTGAGTCACTCCTAAGCAGGGGTCATGGTCCAAAGACAGGTCACCAAACTCAAGTTAGGCTCAGGAAGTTACACTGGACCTCANGCCCAGGCCTAACGAGACCAAAAAATACTTAAGTGATGCTCAGGAACTTACACTGGGCCTCACTCCCAGGCCATGTAAAGCCCAACAGCCTTGGAGCAGCCTGTAGCCCTGTTTATCCTTTGTGCTCTCACATCATCACAGAGATAAAATGAAGATAGAACATGTGTATTTGGGCATTAGTGTTTGGAAAGAGTGCAGTTGAGAAAGCACAAGTATCTCTGGGGTTAACAGGTTTGGCCTGGCTGACATGCAGATGGGAAGTCTGAAAATTGTCCTGACAGTATTATGAATGACAAGAAAGCAAATGCACTCTGTTGCAGCNCACTTACCAGAGCTAATGTGAATGCAGCCTGAAACATTTTTAGTGTCACAAGCCACACTCTAACCACCTGTCAGCCCCCACTCAATGTTCTTCTCCTTTGTTTTACAGAGTAGAGCATAGTTTTCAAATCACCTAAAGACCCCAGATGCCCTTCTGTTTACTGACTGCCCACTAAGATCAAAATATAGTCTACCTCATACCAGGGTCAAGAGCATTTGGGCCTGAACACAAAGACAGCAGATAACAGATATCTAACAAGTGCATGCAATGAATGTTTCTAACATTGCAAGCTTTATCAGTTCTTGGTCACACAGTTGCCACCTTTCTGAATGTGTCAGCATAGATCAGAAGATCATGAGGTGTCCTTGCAGACTACAAACAGTTACATATGTTCGCTCTGTCCCTCTGACATTGTGGCTAGGGGCCATAGACAAGTCATTAACTTTACTTTTAATGCCTTCATTGTTTGAAGCTTTTTTAAACAGGCTACAAACAGAAGCTACATAAGCAGGAGTACTTTCCAAGTCCAGACAGTGTGAAAGGCAGCTATACAGAGAAGCAACCAAATGCTGGTTGTAGGAGACCTGGCATGGCTTCATTTCTCTGCCTTCTTCTAGTCTCAAAATGGCTTTCTCAGGAAATTGTGAGCTAGTCACCTAGCTCGAGGTTTTAAAAAACCACAGATCAGCAGTAAACATGCACTCAGATTCTTTAATTTCTTGGAAGCACCCCTAGGATTTTTCTTATGCAATTAAACCGCAAGCCTCTGGGAACTCAAGATGAGAAAAAAAAATTGTAATGCACAAACCCCTAGTCCTGTCATTACCTTCAAAACCTGAAAGTTAATTCTCCTTTTAGCAAAATGTCNAACACTAAAGGAATAAACNCAGCTGAAAGGAACTCTAGCACAGCATACATGAAGCATTAGGTAGCCACACTCTTCGAGCAAACACCTGGTATCTTATGTTGGTTGAAGAGTACTGGAACTTCCCAAGTGACAGTTAAAACATTCCCTTCATGTTCTATTGTGCAGTACCAATTCATGCCAAAATATTAACAAGAAGATAGCACCCTGTAGCCAAAACTATCCCTTCATGTCAAAAACATGAGGCCTTAAGCTGCTGTTCTGATAAACTAATATGAGCTGAATTAATACAGAAAGCATAGAATGTAAATGAAACAATGTTTGGAAATGTGNGGCCCAGGGGACCTATGCTAGGGAATTTTTAAGGTATTAGAGTTCTTCTAAGAAACTGAAACACACATTATCTTCTGTTGTACTAGAAAAGCCTCTCCATTTCTCTCAGTTTCTCAGAATAAAAGATTTACCACCATGAAAAGGNTCTTGTACTTTAAATCTTTATAAGATTGCCTTTAAATATTAACATGTTTCTCTTGAGTTGGCTTGGGTGGAATGTAAAGTTTCATAGGAGCTGTTGTTTTCAGATAAAATCATTAAGTAACTCAATGACTAGATCTCCTTGTTAGAGCCATCTACCATTTAACNAGCATGGGTTATTATTTCATATGTGCACATGACATTTTTTTTAAGTAGTACTTTCATTAATATTTTGAGAAATTTTTTGTTTGTTTGTTTTCGAGACAGGGTTTCTCTGTGTAGCTTTGCGCCTTTCCTGGAACTCATTCGGTAGCTCAGGCTGGCCTTGAACTCACAGAGATCTGCCTGCCTCTGCCTCCCGAGCGCTGGGATTAAAGGCGTGCGCCACCACCGCTCGGCTTTGAGCAATTTTTTACAATGTATTTTGATCATACTCACCTCCTATTCTTCCCCCAACTCCTCCCAGATCCACCCCCATCTTCCTACTCCCTCTCAATTTCATGCCCATTTCCTGATAACCAACCAAATCCAATTTGTGCTTTCATTTACCCCTGAGTGTAGGGCTATCTACGAGAGTGTGTTTGACTTACCAGGAGACACATCTTTAAAGAAAACTGAATCTCCCTCCCTAGGCAGCCATCAACTGACAGTAGCATCTTAGCTAGGGGTGGGGATTGCTAAGTCCCTCCCTACTCCATGCTAGACTGTTCACTGGATTTATCGTGTACAGGTCTTGGACAGGCAAACCACAAATGCCTTGAGTTCATGGGTTCAACAATTCTGTCATATCCAGAAGTCAATGTTTGACTTTGATCCTCCCTGACCTCTATCTCTTACTGCTTTTCAATCTCATCTTCTGTGATGGTCCCTGAGGCTTGGATGGTGAGTGTGGTGGTGAAATAGACATCCCATTTGCGGCTGAGCACTACATGGACACATAATTTCTGCACTTAGATAAATTGTGAGTTTTTGTATTAATCACTGTCCACTGCACAAAGAAACTTCTCTGACAAGGTCTGAGAGCTGCACTAATCTGTCGGTAGGGAAATACAAATTTTACATGGCAATTTGATACTATGTCAAGAATAATATTAGTAGGTTCAACTCTGGAATCCATGAGTTCCCCAACCATTTGTTTTTGGCCAGATTTATAATCCCAGGCATATGGGATTGTATTTCCTCCTTGTCACAGGCCTTATACCATAGATTATATTTTCAAAAAAAAATCTCTTAGTCAAGTGACTTTCTTCTGGACTCCAGTACTGCCACTCCCTTAAAATAGATGCTTGAATGCAGAATTACAGGCATCTTAGCATAAGTCTCAGTAATGGTCCCAAATGAGATTCCAAGAAAACAAGGAGGAAACACAAATAAAAAGATTAAAAAATAAAAATTTCTCCTTTTAGGCTTTGGATCATTCCAATCCAGAAACACCAATGAGGGAATAATACTCATGCTTATGGTTCANAGTTGACATGTGACATATTTGCTCCTATTTTTACTCCACAAATTATATGAAAACACATGGTAGATAAAGTAAGTATCTGTTGTCAGCACTGTTTTCAATTTGACTCACTGACAGTGGCACATGTCTATACAGGAACAAGGGCCAAGACACAAACTATACATATAAGCATGCAAGTTAATAATATATAAAATACATATTAAAAGTTTCAATCATTTAAAATTGTGTACGTTGAGGAGCCAGAGAGGTGCTCAATAGTTTAGAGCACAAACTTCTCTCAAAGAGGATCCAAGCTCAGTTTCCAGTACCCATATGAGGAAGCCCATAACCTCCTGTAACTCCAACTGCAAAGATCCAACATCCTCTTTTCATCTCCTAGGACACCACACACTCAGCATAGACACACAATAGGAATAAATATAAACTAAACTAATAATAAAATTTTATATGATTGTCAAAGCTTCAGCTTGTTTTCTACTACATCTTTTCTATGTCACTCTTTGTCACAGATTAATGTCTATATCTTTACTCTTAACTCATTTATTGGGCACATATATTTCTATGTGCTCTTTAACCTACAGACATCGTCCATGTTTCCCACTGCTATAATGTCATTTAAAAAGAGTACTATAATAAATATTCATTCATGCCTCTTGCTGTGCATGGAGAAACATTAATCTGAAATGCATATGACCAGAAAATTTTCACTGTCTCTATTCATAACCATTCAAGAATAAGTTCTTTTTGTAAGTGGTGTTTCAGGGAAGCNTTCCTGGTTACACGGATGGCTCAGAGGACTGTGGCCATGATCCCCTCAGCTCTGATATACTCAGAGAAGTTTTTTCAATCAATATACAGATTCAAAGGCCTTCTCCAGTACTTTCCAAAAGATATACATACTCAGTTGCATGTAAACTAACACAGTAAGTTGTGATCTTCTTAGAGAATTCTACATCATAAACTGTTAAGTACTATATAAACTTACAAACTTTAAAAACTTCATAAACTTAAAAGTGCTTTTAAGTGCTTTATAATATGTAATTCTAGGAAAAAGACAACTTTTACCATTTTATTTTATACACTTTACAATGATATTCAGGAAACNTTGTAATTTATAATCTAAAAAATGTTATATATGTCTTATATCATTAAACTCAAAATTGTTCAGATCTTAGATAAACTTTTAATGAAAAATCCAGAGCCAGATATCAGGGTAAAAGCTGAAAGATCAGAGCAACAGAACAGCCAGTCACTAGTTCTTACCTCTACAAAATCCTCAGCCTAATGAGAGTGAGTTACTGTTTCCTCAAGCCTTATATACCTTTCTCTGCCCTGCCATATTGCTTCCTGGGGTTAAAGGCATATGTGCTTCCCAAGCAAAGGCATGAGATTTCAAGTGATGGGATTTAATGTGTGTGCCACCACTGCCTGGCTCTATTTCTCTCCTATACTGGATCAATCTCATGTAGCCCAGTGTGGCCTTGAACTCACAGAGATCCAGACAGATCTCTTCCTCCCAAGTGATAGNATTAAANATATGTGTCACCACTGCCTGAACACTATGTCTAATCTAGTGGCTGGCTCTGTCCTCTGATCCTCAGACAAGTTTATTAGGGTACACAATATATTACCACAGTTTGAACTCAAATGTCCACAAAACTTACATCATGCTGATTTCTGTGTGTATATTTTATGCAAAATATAATTTCTTACAACATATTCAAAATTGGTTACTGGCAGTTTATCTGTTTTAAATTTTTATTACTTTACAGAGAAATATGTTTCGTTATGACATTTTTAAAATAAAATTTGTTTTTGCTGTTTCTTTCTCCTTCCCACTTCTTCCCTATCCCCATTGCCCACCACCTGTGCCCTCCCACTCTGAGTAGTTTCCTTTCCATTTTAATTTCACATGTGATCTTTGCTGTTCCTTACCCATTCTTAGCATCTCTTGTTCACCTCATGTGATCNCCAATCCAGTTTCTCAAGATATACCCTTCCTTTTCTATGATCAAGAAAACAAATTTCAGCAAGAATGTGGGAAAAGAACACATCTACTGCTGGTGGGAGATTGAACTAATGCAACTGTTGTAGAATTTGAATTCACTGGAAAAAACAAAAACTTGGACTTAATTCACATTTAAATTAAATGGATTTATTCTTGCTACTAGTAAAAAAGTGGATATCAAAGGTGTACATTAAAATTATCTATGGAATTCATATCTGGGCAAGAAAATTGTTTTACTCTCCTAAGAACTCTGGGGAAAGTGTCACTAACTAAGATAGAGCAGGTAATAACAGTGCCATACAGTTAGGGCACATGCCCATATAACCCTTATAGAAATGATTATGGATGTTCACTCAAAATTGAAAATAAATTACCATACAACTCATAGTGATATACACCTTGAGGCATATTTCCCAGGGACTCTAAACTACTACAAAGATTCTTGTATATCTATGGCCATTGCGTCTCTATTCACACTAGTCAGGAAATGGAACCAAACTAGATGTCCCTCAACAGAAGAACAGGTCATGAAAATGTGATACACAATGGAATTTTACTCAACTGTTAAGAAAAAAAATAAAATGAAATTTTCAGGAAAATAGATATACTTGAAAGTATTATACTGCCATAATCAAGGGTATCATTGTTGTAGGGAAACACTATGACAAAAAGCAAGTTGGGGAGGAAAGGATTTAATTGGCTTATNCTTCTACATCACAGTTCATCACTGACAGAAGTCAAGACAGGAAATGAAACAGGGCAGGAACCTAGAGGTAGCAACTGATGAAGACACAATGAAGGATTCTTGCTTAAATAACAGGATCATGGAATGCTGTTATGACAGATCCTACCATATTGTTTTTTCAAGGACTGTGGAAGGATGTTGGAATTTTAGGCTGGAAAAACCATTGAGTATTCAAAGCTTGGTGAGATTTTCTGTAGTAGCTTGGAAGATAAGAATGTTNAGAGCAGTTTGACAATGGTGACTTGGCTTGTGAAATTCCAAAGAGAAATTTAAGAGCCACTTAAAAACTTTGTCAGGGTTGTTTGCTATTTTGAGTTGAGAATCTTTGGTTTTGGTCAGCTGGAGCTAAAGAATCAACTGTGTTTAACAAGAGAGAAACACTGAAGTAAAGTCTTGACATTTACTTGGACAATTGATGCTGGTTAGATGGAGCTAAGAGAGTAGCAGTGATTACAAAGAGACTAGCATCACTAGGGTGAAGTCTTCAAGGAAGTATGACCTCAGAGTTAGCACATAGAAGTTCCATTCCAGAGGCAGCTGAGGTTGTACCTTGCTTGGAAGTTGAACATGGTGATATATAAGAGTCTCCCAGGTGGAAATGGTTTAGAAAGCATAAAGGGGTCATGGAGAGCAGCTGAAGCTTGGCATTGTGAGAGGCTATTGGTGAAGGTGAGGCCAGGTGCAAAAGACTCTAGCATTTTAGAGATACTAGTACCATGGAACAACCTCCCAGAACAACAGCACTGCTAGAATGGAGCTTAGAAGACAACCCATGTGTGCTACAGAGGAAGGAGCCAGAAAAATGATCTGAGCCCTTTGGAGGAGCCCAAAATAACTTGAGTGAATCCCAGTTATTTACACTGTTGGAGTTTTGTTTTGCTTTGATTTGGTTGTGACCATGCCTTGATTCTTCCCTCTTGGAGTAAAAAAGTATTTAACTTAATTTTGATTTTTAAAGGATTCCACAGTTGAGAGACTTTGAACTTTTAAAATGGGATTTTTAAAAAACACTGGATATTTCAAAGAGATTGAACATTTAATGTGTTTGAATTTGTGATCACTGTGGGACTTTCAAAGTTATTTATGATTTATATTATAATATTTATATTAATATGCCATGTTGGAGATAAATGAGAAAGGAAAGATTCTGGTTGAAAAGTGATGTGTTTGTGTGTCAAGTTGACAAGGTGTCAGTGGTACTGTCTAGTTTCATCTAAGAGGAGGGAACCTCAATTGAGAAAATGTCTCCTTAAGATTGGGTTATAATCAAACCTATAGGGCATTTTTGTAATAGTGGTTGATGTGGGAGGGATCAAACATTGTAGGTGATGCCACCCCTACCTAGGCTGGTAGTATTATGTTCTATAAGAAAAAAGGAAGATATGGGGGGGAGAAAGAAAGAGAAAGAAAGAAAGAAAGAAAGAAAGAAAGAAAGAAAGAAAGAAAGAAAGAAAGAAAGGAAGAAAGGAAGGAAGGAAGGAAGAAAGGAAAAGAAAAATCAGGCTGAGAAAACCATGGGAAGTAAACCAGTAATCAGCAATCCTCCATGGTCAGCTCTTGCCTCCAGGTTCCTGCCTTGCTTGACTTCCTGTCCTCAATAGCTTTTGATGATGAACTGGTATATAGTGGAACTGTGAGTGAAATACATAATTTCTTCTTAAGTTGCTTTTGATGATGGTGCTTTATCACATCAAAATTAAGCCTAATTAAGACATACACTAAGTGAAGATGTATTTTATTTAAAATTTGTCATTTTCATAAACTCTTACCTAATATGTAGCATTATATTTTTATTTTTATATAGCTAGAGTATGCTACATTTTAGATCTTCATTGTTTCCCAAAGCTATGGGTTGAGAATTTGGTACCTATAGTGCTAATGAGAGATTGTGAAACTTTTAGAAGGTGGGACCTAGTGGAAAGTGATTATGTCATTAGGGTTGTGTACATAGGGATACTGGGAACCTGGCCCTTCCTCTCTCTTTGCTTTCTGGCCATCATGAGGTGAGTAGCTTCGATCAACCATGTACACCTACCTCACTGTGTTCAGTGAAAATTAAACTATTATACAGACTCTATAGTTGCTTTCACAGCAATAAGTTATAATGGTGTTGACAAAAGCACATCTAAATTTTCATCCCACCCATTGCTCATTGGAACTGAGTCCAGAAGCAGATCCAGCCATTGAGGCAGGATAAAAGATGGCCATGAAGAGCTTAGTGAGAATGGCATTTATCTTTTATCTATCTTCTGTGATCTGTGTTCCCCAATAAAATTTATCTGAGGATCGGAGGAAAAACGGGCAGCCAGCCACTAGTAGTAAAACTATAGTCATGCAAGTTAGCACACGCCCTTAATCCGTTTGGTTCTCTGTGACTCCAAGGTCACATTGGNAACTAGCGGAAGGAGGTGGTGGCANATGCCTTTAATCCCTGCATCAGCCATAGAGTTCTGGAGGTCTGTGCAGACAGACAGGAAGTGATGTAGCTTGGTGAAGACGGGAAATGAGTTAGCAGAATGGACAGGCATAAAAAGCTGGGTTAAACAGGAAGTCACTCTCTTCTCTTCGCTTCGCTCTTTGGAAGCAGTGGCAGCATTGGTGAGGTGAGGCTAGCTGGTGGGTTGCTCCTAATTCCTCTGATCTCTGTCAGATTTTCACCCCTATTTCTTGTTCTATGTGTTTATTAACAAGACTGGTTAGAAATCCGTCTTACAATCTTCTATCTATGTATTCTGCTCAAGTTAACAAAGCTGGAGACAAAGGTGTTTTATGATTTCCATAACAAAAAAAAACCTTGTGCTTGGTATTTTCTAACCAATAATAAACAGATTTATAGCTTGAGCTCTTTATAGGAGTTTTCTTCCAGAAAAGTCCATTTTACAGAGAGGAGAAACAGATACATGGATAGAGAAACACACAGCAGCATGGCTTCAGGTCATGCAGTCCCTCAAGTAGTGCACAGCAGACCCATCAGGCAAATGATTCATCCTCCAGAGGGGTACATGGCCTTATACCATGTAAGTGTGCAGATACAGCCAAAATAAGACTCACAAAGACGCAAAAGCACAGGTCTTGTGCAGGTCTTTAGGTGCCTAGCATGTTCTGTAAATGCCAAAACTTAAGACCTATTTCCCATNAACACTAAAAAGCTATTTATACTGCAAGGAAAATGCAATTGTTTATAGCTATCCAGTTGACAANCCATCACCAAATTCACTTTTCAGCTTGTGAAAATGATAAGTATGATGTGGGCAATGCTGTCCAGAAATTTAGAGGATGGTTATCATTCCCTGAATACTGCTAGCCTCAGGACACCAGAGACCCAATGTACCTGGTTGCAAAAGGATCAATGAAATGTCTAAAGTTCAGCAACCTTTCAGCAACTGACAACCAGGCCCACACTGTGAAGTCTACTGGGTTCAGATCTCCTATTAATGTCTAAAGCTGAACAGTCTCTGTGCTGATTGGGACTGGATGCTGACCACTGTAGCTAAGAATCTAGCATTCAAAGAGAGTTGAAGTGAGCTGAAGCTCCCAGCACCCATCTTACCAGGCCTCAAACAGCCTACCTTCATGAGAACAGATCAAGTAGATATGTTCATGAGCCAAAAGCATTCCTGTCTCTGGATGAGGGCCCATCGGGGCTTCTCAGCCATGGGTCCACAGCTCATGCATCTCCACTAGTTTGGTTGGCCATCTCTGCACATCCTCCCATCATGATCTCTTAGTCCCTTGCTCATAGAGGGCCCCCTGTCTCCCTTCGATTGGGCTCCTGGAGATCCGTTCAGTGCCCTCATCTGTCTCCATCAGTCACTGGATGAGGGCTCCATGGT
>LZPO01108188.1:15510-25696 GCA_001675575.1 Neotoma lepida | reverse complement strand
TAGAATTCTGGTCTGAAACCATCTGATCTTGGGTTTTGATTTTTGGTTGGGAGACTTTTAATAACTGTTTTTATTTCCTTAGGGGTTATTGGTCTCTTTAAATAGTTTATTAGTGTTGATTTAACTTTGGTATGTGGTACCTATCCAGAAAATTGTCAATTTCTTTCAGATTTTCTATTTTTTTGGAGTACAGGTTTTTGAATTATGACATGATGATTCTCTGGATTTCCTCATTGTCTGTTGTTATGTCTCCCTTTTCATTTCTGATTTTTGTTAATTTGGATGCTCTCTGCCTTTTGTTTAATTTGGAAAGGGGCTTGTCTATCTTGTTGATTTTTTCCAAGAACCAACTCTTGGTTTCATTGATTCTTTGTCTTGTTCTCTTCATTTCTAATTTCATTGATTTCAGCCCTTAATTTGATCATTTTCTGTCATCTATTCCTCCAGCATGAGTTTGTTTCTTTTTGTTCTGGAACTTTCAGGTGTGCTGGTAAGTCACTAGTGTGAGATTTTTCCNTCTACTTTAAGTGGGCAGTTAGTGCTATGAATTTTCCTATTAGCACTTTTTTCATTTTGTGTCATAAGTTTGGGTATGTTGTACTTTAATTTTCATTGAATTCCAGGAAATCTTTGATTTCTTTCTTTATTTCTTTCTTGACTCATTGGTGATTGATTTGGGCCTTATTCAGTTTCTATGAGATTGTAGGCTTTCTGTAATTTTTGTTGTTAAAATCTATCTTTAAGCCATGGTGGTCCAATAAAATACAGGCGGTTATTCCATTTTTTTTTTACCTATTGAGATTTGCTTTGTGATCGCGCATGTGGTCAGTTTTAGAGAAAGTCCCATGGGGTGCTGAGAAGAAGGTATATTATTTTGTGTAATGGTGGAATGTTCTATAGATATCTATTAAGTCCATTTGAGTCATGACTTCTGTTAGGTCTCTTATTTCTCTGTTAAGTTTCAGTCTGGCAGAACGATCCAGTGTTGAGAGTGGGGTGTTGAAATCTCCGACTACTAATGTGTGGGATTTGATATGGGATTTAAGCTTTAGTAATGTTTCTTTTACAAATGTGAGTGCCTTTGTATTTGGGGCATAAATGTTCAGAATTGAGACTTCATCTTGGTGGATTTTCCCTGTGATAAATATAATGTACTTCCCAATCTCTTTTGATTTATTTTAGTTTAAAGTCTATTTTATTAAATATTAGGATAGCTACACCAGCTTGTTTCTTAATTCCATTTGATTGGAAAGCCTTTTCCCAGCCTTTTACTCTGAGGTAGCATCTGTCTTTGGAGTTGAGGTGTGTTTCTTGTATGCAGCAGAAGGATGGGTCCTGTTTTCGTATCCATTCTGTTAGCCTGTTTCTTTTTATAGGGGAATTGAGACCATTGATATTAATGGATATTAATGACCAGTGATTGTTAATTCCTCTTATTTTTTGTTGGTAATGTTGTGTGTTTCTCTTCTTTGGTATTTGTTGGTGTGGGATTGTCTATTGCCTGTGTTTTGAATGGTGTATCTAACTTCCTTACGTTGAATTTTTCCTTCTAGTGCTTTCTGTAGGGCTGGATTTGTGGATAGGTATTGTTAAAATCTGGTTTTATCATGAAATATATTGTTTACTCCATCTATGGTGATTGAGAGTTTTGTTGGATATAAAAGTATGTGTTGGCATCCATGGTCTTTTAGTGTCTTCATAACGTCTGTCCAGGACCTTCTAGCTTTCATAGTCTCCATTGAGAAGTCAGGTGTTATTCTGACGAGTCTCCCTTTATATGTTACTTGGCCTTTTTCCTTTGCAGCTCTTAATATTTTTTTTCTTTATTCTCTATGTTTAGCGGTTTGATTATTATGTGGCAAGGGGACTTTTTTTTTTAGATCCAGCCTATTTAGTCTTCTGTAAGCTTCTTATATCTTCATAGGTACTTCGTTCTTTAGATTGGGAAAGTTTTCTTCTATGATTTTGTTGAGTATATTTTCTGTGCCTTTGAGTTGGTATTCTCCTTCTTCTATTCCTATTATTCTTAGATTTGGTCTTTCCATGGTATCCCAAATTTCCTGGATGTTTTATGTTATGATTTTTTTTGTTTTTAGTGTTTTCTTTGACTGACAAATCTAATTTCTCTATTGTGTCTTCAGCATCAGAGACTCTCTGTTCCATCTCCTGCATTCTGTTGGTTATGTTTGTATCTGTAGTTCCTGTTCGTTTACTCAGATTTTTCCATTTCCAGCATTCCCTGTGATTGTGTCTTCTTTATTGTATGGATTTCTGTTTTCAAATCTTGAATTGTTTCCTTCACCTGTTTAATTGCTTTTCCTTGGCTTTTATTGATTTCTTGCGATTTTTTGTTTGTCTTTTCTTCCATTTCTTTAAGGGAATTTTTCATTTCCTACTTAAAGGAATTTTTCATGTCCTCTTTAATGAAATTTTTCATTTCCTCTTTAAGGGTCTCTATCATCTTCTTAACATCATTTTCAAGGTCAATTTCTTCTGTTTCTTCTGCGTTGGGATGTTCAGGTCTTGCTGATGTAGAATCACTAGGTTCTGATAGGGCCATATTTGTCTTTTTGTTGTTGACTGTATTTTTATACTGGCGTCTACCCTTTTCTTCCTCCACTTGGTGCAGATGGTGTCTGTGTCTGCATGGGGGTGGGGGGGGGGGCTCTCTTGGTCAGATCAATACTCTTGGTCCAATGAGAGATCTGGTCTCTTGGTGCAATCAGTGCTGATGGACTCTGTGTCTCAGGAGCATCTCTTAGTCCAATTGGCCCTAGCTTTCTCTGTCTCTTGATCTAATCTGGGCTGGTGGGCTCTATTTCAGGGAGCAGTTGCAGTCTCTGAGGGAGGGTGCAGTTTGGGGGAGGTGGCATGTGAGGGTTACAGGAAGTGGTGGGGGATGATGTTGGTCTGAGTTGTCTGCAGGAGACCTGCCTACTGGCCTGAAACTGGGACTGCAATGGGTGGTGGTGTAGGAGCGCATGGCTGTGGCCCTGGGCCCAAAGCTGAGGGGCTGGAGTGTTTGGCTATGGCGATAGAGACTCACCTCTTGGTCCTAATCGGTGCTGGGGGGCTCTTGAAGANTCTATTTTCAATAAAAAATATTTTAATGTAACTAGGTGCCATCTAACATGGCCATCTCTGAGGTGCACTGCTCAGCCTAGTCTTATCTGACACCAGGTTCTGACTCAATTTTGCATTTCTAATTATTGCTTAAGCAGTTTTCTCCTTACCACAGAGGTTTCAAGCATGCTCATCCCTTTGCCTAGCATGTTCCCTACCCCCAGTTTGCCTGATGAGCAACTAATCATCCTTCAGCCCTTAGTTCTAATGCCCTTCTCCAGGGGGAGTCCTACCAACCATCAGAAACCTGGTGTTCCCCTTCCTGGAACATATCTCTCTTACAGGCAGCCAGTGAGACAGAACCTGTACATTCATGAACACTACATCTGTGGTGGCCAACACTGGGTCTGACTGTGACAGGCACTTGGATGTCAGCTAAGTGAAGTAAGAAAAACTCCCAGATTCCTGGCCTGGGTGAGTTGTTAGAAGGATATAGAAGAAAAATCAAATTTAAGGAAGAAAGAAAATGGGTTCACCCTGTGATANTTTTATTCTCATGGAAACAGATGTGACTGGGTTATTGGCACAGTGGCACTAGAATCTGTGGGTGTTGAGACACACAAAATGAAACTGTGCAGAGGAACAACAGAAATTGACACAGAATAGAACCTGGGAAACTTAAGATTCCTTTGTCATGGCAGGAGGTTCTCAGGACAGGAGGAGTATCAAGGTTCCCAGCCATAGATCATGCTATCAGCTCCTGAGTGCTCCTCATATGCTAGGATTCTGAGTGCAACAAGAAAACATGCTCATGNCAACTCACATCCTTATTGTTGTGACTAGAATGAGAAAGTTTCCCCACAACAGTCTTAAACGTTTGAACATTTGGTCTCATTTGGGAGGCTTAGGAGGTGTAGACTTGCTGGAGCAAGTATGTCACTGGGGGATGGACTTTGAAGTTTAAAAACTTAAAGCCATTTTAAGTTTAGTCTCTCTGCTTCCTGCTTGGGGTTGGAGATGTGCATCTCACCTATTTGTGCTAACATATCTGCTGCCTGCTACCATGATTCTTTGCCATGTTGGACTCTTAACATTTTGGAACTCTAAGCCCAAATAAACTCTTGTTTTTATCAAAAAGAAAAGGGATAAGAAATAAAAAAAAGAAGAAAATGCCATGANGAAATCCATTGTTTTGATTGTTAACTTTAAAAATTTTTTGAAGAAAACTATAAAAGACTAGTGACTGGGACTTAATCATATGTCTCCATTCTGGAGAGCAGTGTGCAAGCAGGAATGGCTTCCCCAGAAGGCATGCAAGTATGCCACATTTCACATAGTATGTGTGCTTGAATGCAGGCTCTTCGGATGTGAATCAGTAATGGCTTCTTTAAAACTGCAAAAAACTAGAGATAGTTTTCTGTTGTTGTTCCTTTTGATTTCCCCATTCTTGAACTTATCCAGTTTTTGTGGGTGGTTTGCCAATGAAGTTTGTGTATAATAGTATGCAGAATTCTTCCCTTGAAAAATTNATAAGTGAATGCTTCTAATAGAGAGATAATTTGCTGTATTGACAGATCATATTGCATTGATCTGTAAATTGAATGAAGCTCTTNACACATTTAAATTTCTCAAAAACAATTCCTTTTGGAATTGTTTAGTAAAATCATCTCCTAATAACAATNTTTACTTTTTCTGGGTGGAAGAAAAATGCCAGTAAATCACCAATATTGTCCTCACCCTTCAGAAAAGCTCCATCCTCCCTCTCCAAGGAAGCCCAATGATCCAACAAAAAGTCTGTCTAGCTTACAGTCCATGTCCTTGCTTCCACTTAGGCTCATTGCTTACAGCTATGTGATCTTAGATAGGTTATTAGCCTTTTGTTGCTGTAACTTTCTCATCTTTAAGATATACGTATCTCATAGGNCTGTCATGAAGGTGACTGATTAAGGGGTTGGGGAAAACATAATAATTTTAATCAGCTCTACACTATATGAAGAGGCTGAGGANTTTGTGCTTCACATTGAGAGCTCACTGTATAGGAGATATCATCACTCCCAGTGCAAGGACAATACCATGAAGTTGCTAATCTGGTGAAGAACATTTGTCAGCACCCCTGAATGTACATGTTTCTGGCCTTTCAACAGAGTAAACTCTTTCCAGGGACAGAAATTGGTTTCTTCATATTTCACATGCCAAGCACAACTCCTTCTCCAAGATAATCTCAACTCCTTAATACCATCTTCTTCCCTTAGAATAATTACCCTTTACCCCATTTAACATCTTGCTGCTGATGGCTGTGTCAGAGGAGCAGCAGGTGGCAATTGAGCTTTGGCAGATCGGCCAGCCAGGAAGCAAAGCACTGATAGGTGAATCTTGGATAGACAAGGCCTCAAGGGCTTTGGTTCCAGAATGTCTCTTGCTGCTGCAGTGCCTTTATATGTTTACTGCTGTCATTTTTCTCTGGCATCTGGCATGGTGTGAATAGGTGTGACGGGATTTCCACTTCCTTTAATGTAGTGCCATGATCTCATTGAAATATCCTGTTCTTCTGGGCATTTTTACCTGNGGGTAGTTATAAAGATGATTTCTTCTTATGCTGTACTGTTTAATTTATACAATAATGGTGTTAGTTTAAATATAATTTTGATGATTAAGGGTTTTAAACAAATGTAGTAAGAGATTGTGATAGAGGTTAGTTTAGTGGGAAAATTAACATAGGTAAAGACAGGATACAGTGTTGCCCTCACTCCTGATAAAGCAGGTGCTGCAGAGGATAGAAAACAAAAAGCAAGGAAGTGTCATACATCTAGAACTTATGAGTTTCTCTTGAGGAACCATATAGACTATGGCTTAGGTTAATGATTAAGGAAAACAATTGTCCCAGAAGCAAGGCTAACTTAAATTCTTTTAATCTTAATGTTGGGAGATGTGTTCATGGTTTTCAGTGTACATCAAAGCTAAAAGAAAGCTTTAAATAATAACTTAAGGTTAGGTTAAGATGTTTTTGTGAATGGCTTTGAGATATAAATCTTGAGGAACAATTTAAAGTATAGAAAGATACACTTTTAATAGTTAAGTGAGAGACTCATTGAGGTCAGAAAACAAAACAATGGCACTCTGGCTATTGCTAGCTGACATACTTTTCTTTGCTAGGATGGGTTGGTGATCAAAGGTGATGCTTAATTCCTTGTACCTTTTTCTGCCCTCAGGTTCCTAATATAAAAAAACTGTTGATGAATNGGTGTGCACCCTGAGGATTTAAAGTAGAAATAACTGATTGTTTTATTGTTATGATTTATGATTTTAAAGACTTTTTTACAAGATTACCCTTTGAGATAATTAAGTGATTGATTCTTTCTTTGGAACTGTAAAATGCAGCCTGCCAGTAAAAGAACTTTCTGAGAAAAATACCTTGCTTGCTTACACTCTGTTAATCTGTAACAAGTTGCTTAGACATGAATGTATGTGGGTTCTTGGGAATAATTTGTTTTTCACTTGTAAAACATAAAATGTTTAATCATAGAAGGGAAATGAGAAACATAATATTTTTAATTGTTTTCATTGTAATCATTCACTTAAAAATAGAATGCAACTACATTGTAATTTTTATGCTACTTGAAAGATTTTACTGGAGTATATAAGCTGTAAGGGAAAATTAAGAACAAACAGACAGGATACATCTAGATAGAAATAAGAAAAGAAATAAAGAGAAGAGACAGATGATAGAGATCCTAAATATGTGCATGTGTTTCCCTTTTTCACTAGCCCCGGAGAATCAAGTTTTACTCCCTTAGATAGCAAAGTCTGTGGCTCCGTCTTAATTCCTGAGCTGCTGAAGGCTGGTCCTTACAGAACCATCTTACCTTTCTCTACCTGTAAATGTCACATGCAGATGTCCTTGCCTTTCTTAATNTCTTTCAACATTCTTGGTCCCACTGAATTGAAAATGGGAAAATGTACTTGGAACTCTTTCTTGGGGCTCTTTGGCAAGCAGTGTACATATTCCCACTGGTTTACTGTGCTCTGGCAATTACAGTTAATCTCAATCTGGGAGAGCCTGGGAACCTCATTATCCATCTCCAAGACAGCACTTCAGGCAATTTGTGACTCAAAGCCTCAAGATCAACATTCATCACACATGTCTTCTACTAACATCACCCACTGATGTCTGTCTCAAAGAGTGCACAACAGATGGCCATTGATCCAATATTTCTTCTCACAAGGTTGTAACATATATCAGTTACTTTTCTCATTGCTGTGACCGAATATCTGACAGAAACAACTTAAAGAAGAAGATGATTATTTGGCTCACGGGAAAGGGATGTAGTCCTTCACAGAAAGGAAGACATGCTAACTTAAGGAGTTTGGTCTGTAGAAGTGAGGGTTTTCCCCTGGGATCACAGGATCTCTGACCATTAATTTTTGTGTTTCCATGAGACATGAGTGCACCCTCTGCCTGCATTAAGAAATCTGCACAGCCCAAGCATCATGAGAAAGTAGGAGAGGACCACAAGTCATGTTTAACACATTTTTGTAGGAGAGTATCAACATGTGTTCATATAAAAATATTAAAATACAAAGGGAAAGAAAAAGTGTAGAACCTCACTTTCCAGCCAAAATAGTCATCAAAGTATGACACACAATTTTCACACAAAAAATAGGGTTACAGTGAATATTTCAAATATCAAAACTGATACCAAGATTTGAATACAATATTTTAAATATGGTAAATAAAATACAGGAAAAACATTACAAAAATTCTAGATAAGTTTTGTTAATGATTACTAAAGCACATTTAGAGCNGGGCGGTGGTGGCACACGCCTTTAATCCTAGCACTCCAGAGACAGAGGCAGGCAGATCTCTGTGAGTTCGAGGCCAGCCTGGGCTACCAAGTGAGTTCCAGGAAAGGCGCAAAACTACAGAGAAACCCTGTCTCAAAAAACAAACAAACAAACAAAAAGCACATTTACTGAGTATTTTGTTCCAACAGCCAAGTCTCTTATGATTTCACTGCTTAAATCTTTAAAATGNGAGTGGGGACTGGAGAAATGGCTCCATTGCCATGTAAGCAGAAGCACCTAACTTCAGATCCCCAGAACCCGTGTAAAATGTTGGCATGGTAGTGTCAGCTAGTAATCCCAGCCTTGAGGAGAAAGAGACAGGAAGATATCCAAAACTCACTAGCACCTAGCCTAGTAGATAAGCTTCAGGTTTATTGAGGACTTGCACAAAATAAAAGAGGAGAGTTGTAAGACAAATTTCTAACCAGTCTTATTAATAAACACACAGAACAAGAAATAGGGGTGAAAATCTGACAGAGATCAAGAGGAATTGGGAGCAAGCCACCAGCTAGCCTCACCTCACCAATGCTACCGCTACTTCCAAAGAGCAAAGAGGGCAACTTCCTGTCTAACCCGGCTTTTTATCCTCCATTCTGCTAACTCATTTCCTATCCTCACCAAGCTACATCACTTCCTGTCTGTCTGCATGGACCTCCAGAACTCTATGGCTGATGCTGGGAATAAAGGCGTGTGCCACCACCCCCTTCTGCTAGTTCCCATTAAGGGTGTGTGCTAACTTGCATGACTATTGTTTTACTAGTGGCTGGCTGCCCCGTTTTTCCTCCAATCCTCAGATAAATTTTATTGGGGGAACACANATAAAATATCACCACAGAGAGTGGTCAAGTAAAGACACATGATGTTGTCCTCACAACTCCATTCACTTACATCCACACATTGCATACCATACTCACATATAAAATANAATTTAAAAAGTGAATTAAATTAAAAAGAGAAGCAGAGGAGAGAACAACATGACACCCAGAAGCACAGAGTGAGCTTTCTTCCTACCTCTTGGTATTCATAATGAAGCTGTTTTGAAGGCATTTATGCATNTCCAGTACACAAATAAGTCTAGTCTTAACCTTCCTGTCACAGAATAGCTGCATGTCTGTGGTAGCCACATTTTCCTTGACCTCTCTTANTGTCAGTGGTGTTCAAGCTTATATTCTTAGCCTAAATATACTATTTTGAAAATAATGTATTTAATACTTACTCTGTCCAGGTTTTCTGGCATAAAAAACACACAAGTATATATAAATAGATAGAAAAATATATAGGCATAGACAATCAAAAATAATTGTGTGTGTGTGTATGTGTGTGTGTGCAAAGTGGGAGCTGAGTTTGAATGACTCAAGAAGGCAACAGTTCTTAAGCCACTGTTCACCAGACCCTTCTGAAATATAGATAACATGGATAAACAATACTACTCAACTTACCATTGCTGTAACAAATGCTTAAGATAATTACCTTACAGAGAGAAAAGGTTTATCTTGACTCATAATTTTGGAAACTTTAATTCATTACCTTCATAGCTTGGGGTATGTTGGGAAACAGTACATGATGGATAGGAGGATGTGGCACAGCAAAGCCATTCACTTTGTGACCAGGAAGAAAACAGAAAGAGGAACAGCCTGAGGTTGTACTACTTTCTTCAAGGACACATCCATCCCACTAACTGGAATACATGAGGCTCTAAACCCTCCCTACAACTGGAGACCACATTTTTAACATATGGAGCTTTGAAGAACATACTATATCCAAACTACAGCAAAAGCCAATAAAGATACATTTCACAGCAGGAGAAATCAAGCCTATTTCAAATATTGCAAAATTCAGAGCACTCAGCAAGGAAGAAAAGACAGATCTGGAGGACATTAGACATTTGTACAACACACACTCCACAATATGAGCAACATATTGACCACCACAGATTCCATGTCCCCAACCCTGGAACTGCACCTGTGACTGGGAGTATCCAGATTAACAGGGCACAAAACAAGTTGTCCCAGAAATTCATGTTTACTTTTATCCTTTTATTATATTTACTAATCATCCCTCCATGTTTTATTTTTATTGCCCCTTATACATTCATCTAGTTTAGTTTGATTTATGCTTTTTTTCATTANTAGGCAATCTTTTTTTCTTTTTATTTATCTTTTATTATTTTTTGAAAGATTCCTATGTATATAAAACCTATTATTCACTCTTACCCTCTTCTGTTGACCCCCTTCTTCTTCATGACTAGACCCCCTTATACTTTCACATACTTTTGTACAGT
>LZPO01108187.1:78893-111388 GCA_001675575.1 Neotoma lepida | reverse complement strand
TTTTTTTAATGAAAATCAATAAGGGCTAAAAACTCTCATATATTTCTAAGGCAAAGGATGTCATCGTTCCAGACTTCATGATTAATGAGAAATGCTCTACTTTATCTAATTGGCTTTTTTTCCCAAAAAATTAATGTAATTTGTATATCCTCTTAGGCCTAAATTTGAACATTAATTTCAATTGTTTACTTTATCCTGTACCTTCTGGATTAGTTTGATTAACAAAAGGACACATTTAAATTTGAGTGGCTACTTTCTGTGTTCTAGAATAAAAGTAAAATGATTATTGCATATTTTTAAAAATACCGTACTTTTGGGTAGCCTGCCTGTCATAGATATCAGGCTTTGCTTGCAATCTGTAACATTCTCTAGAGAAGAAGGTTTGTGTGACTCTTCTGTGTGATGTAGTATAATTCCCAGTAAAACAAGTAGACTGGTTTGTCAAAGTAATTTTTAAAAGTTTCTGGGTCTGGAGGTGGTGTGGTAACTCAGTGGTTAAGAGCTGCTATTGCAGAGAATCTACACCCATAGGGCATTCAACTCCAGTTCCAATGGATCTACCTCTTTCTGCCCTTTGAGGGCACTGCATGAATGTGGTACACAGACATTTGTAAAGGCAGACACTCATACACAGCAATTAACAGAACAGCAACTTCTCTTAACTTCTGAGTGACCTGTCCAGCCTGTAAGTCATTTTTTGTAGACCTGTGATTCCATATTTTGCAAAGCAAAAACCATACAGAGAATAGTTTTAAGCTCCTCTTTGAGTTAATTTATAAAGGTATACTACTAGATACTAGTACTATAGCATAAAACATTTCTTCCTACTTCTTTACTTACTCCAAAAGTCTGCAGAAGATCCTCTGGATCATTCTCAGCCTATTTTCTCTGACATGTAGTAATAGTGGTATTGGATCCATGGTTTCCAGCCATGCATCAACAATGTATTATCTTCTACATTATTGTAGTGATGGGATATTTGTAAGTAATCTGACAAAAGTAAGCTTGTTACCGTGGATTAAATAAAGGGTCAGAATTAAATAAATTAAAATGGAATGTAAAAGTAATCTAATTTTATATGTTATTTGGAAAATTAAATACCATTAAAGATGTGTTCATTTATTAAACCATGTTGCAATACTTTGTGTCTCTATTTCTATGATAAAACAGTGACCACACACAACTTAGGGAGAAAGTTTTTGTCTTACGTGCTATAGTCAATTATAGATCAAGTGAAGGATAGAACTCAAAACAAAAAGCTGAAACAGAAATCAAGGAAAAACTCTCTTTACTGGCTTGCTTTCTTGTTGCATGCTCAGCTTTCTTTTATATACTACACAGAATCACCTACCTAGGGATCAGGAGTGGCACTTCCTGCCGAAGCCTGTTGGCATCAACCATTATTCAAGACAATGCTTCATAGACATGTGCACAAGCCAGTTTTATGGATAAAATTCCTTATTTGATATTCCTTTTTCAGAGGAACTCTGCTTTTGTTGTTGACAAAAATTAACCATCATACATTTCCAAGGTATAAAATATCCTGAGAAAACACCTTTTTTAATAAATAGAGGGGACTCCGAGGCAAAACTAGATTGATGAGTGTGGTCTTAGATTTGAAAGGGGATTTTCAGAAACATCTTTCTAAATTCACATTCTACATCACCTTCCTGGGCTCAAGACATTTGTCCATTAGAGTCTCTTTGTTTACTCTCTATTTTTTCAATTTTTAATTTCTCTGCAATTCCATTCCTTCCTTTCTTTTTCCATTGACCCTAACATTTTCTAATTATCCTTCACAATCACATTATTGCTTTTCACATACTATCCATTATATTATTTTTTATAATTTAAAAGAAGTTTTGTACTTAAGTTTTTGCTGAAGTAAATGTAGTTTGTTTCTTCTTTAAATAAAAACAGCAGTCTTTATATTAATTCTACCAAGATACAGTTTTGACTTTGTGAATTAGAAAAGTTAATGTATGAAATATAGTATGGATGCTTATTTATTGTAACTAATATTATTTAATAAATATATTTTGCTCTTCTCACACAAATAAATAAAACTTTATATGTGAGTATAAAAATTTCTAACAATAAATATTTAAAGTATTCATTGAAAATGAGTTTATTGGATGAGTTCAGTGTTTCATTCATCACATACTTTATTTATTAACAGAATAATAGTTCAAATTCTAAATATTTATGCATGTGTATATAATATTGTTTTTATGAGTATATTGGTTCTTTGCCTACATGTACATAAGAAGTGTATAAGAAGAGTTAAAAAAAAAGTCTCTTTTCATGATATTTAATTCCAATTGATTCCATTTTAGATAAGATTCCTACATTATATCTTACAATTATTCTCATCAAATATAATTCATTTTATTGAGTTTAGAAAAATCACAAACCCAAAGACCACAGAATTTTTTCTATTTCTATTCTACAAAACCTTTGAATTTCTTCTGAATACAGAAGTAAATGATATTTGTCACATCTAATATCACTATTTTTTGAAACAAATATGATTATTAGATAAGTAAACAAAAAACAGCAACCAAAAACTATACATAGCCTAGGAGAAACTATACACTATACTAATTTGTACATAATTGTTTAAAGTAACTTCTGAAAACTCCATCTTTACTAATATTTTGTATAATTTATATATATATATATATATATATATATACAGTTAACACTGCAATCAATAGTCTAAGATTTTGTGCATCATTATCTGCCCAATAACCTATGGGTAGACAGGTGATTGTCCCTAAAAGAAAATCTATTACTCTTATTCCATAAAATGGCCATGGTACTAAACTGACTTACTATTAAAACCAAAGATAAGTTTATCTGAAAGTACTCAACAAAGAAGTTAAATTTGCGGTAGATGATGATTTAACAAAGAGACCTTCAAGTGATCAATGTGCAGAGAATAAGAGACTGTGGAATTTTCAGGCCTCAAACTTTCTCCCAGACTTGGAAATCATCGGGTAAGAAGGGCTTGAAAGAGTATAAGAGCCAGAAGTGGTGAAAGACTACAAGAACTTCGTATTGGAAGTCCTCTCGACATAATACGGAAGAAAAGCTGCACATATGAATTTACAGAGCTTGTAAATACAGAATACAGACACTGTTTTCCTTAATAGTGTATCCTGGGTAAGTTAGCCATGCTACATTGGAAGAGAATATATCCAAAAATATTTGGGTAGCACAAATTTATCTTGATAGAGTAAGGAAAAAAAATGACCCAAAAGTTGAATGAGTAGGGAAGAGGGATGTATATGTTCAAAACACATTGTATGAAAGTCTCAAAGAGCTAATAATAAGCACTCATACCTGTAAATAAAAATAATCTGCATATTTTATAGACAGTTGTTTATAATTACAAGTTGTCTATGTACATTTTAATGTGACCACTATGACTGAAAAAAGACAATTAAATGATTTTAATTTTAATTTTAAATAATTGTGTTGTTTGAAAGAAAAATGCCTCACCCCCATATACTCGGGCATTTGAATACTTGGTTGCTACTTAGTGGAACTGTTTGGGGCAGTTTAGGAAGTACTTATGGTCTTGCTGGAGGAAGTATGACACTAGGGACAGGATAAGATATTATAATCTTGGCTTCACGTTACTCACAATTTTCTGTCTGCCTCGTCAATAATTTTCAAGATATACATTCTCAGCTTGTGGTTTAGGTTGCAGTACCTGCCTGCTTCCTTGCCCCCACTTGTGATGGTGATGGACACTTTATCCCTTTTGAATCAGAAGCTCAAATACACCCTTCCTTCTTTAAGTTGTTTTACCTTAGAGTTTATTAATAGCAATAGAAAATTAACTAATATAACAATGCTATTCAATTTTATTCATTTATAATAAACAATGCAAAGTTAAACATATCATTTGGCCAAACAGTAGCAAGCAATCAGGGAAATGGGAAGGGGTGCTGCTTAGAGAGAGGAAGGAAGACAGATGTACAAAAAGTGGGAGGGGGTAAAGGAAAATAGGTAAAAGTGACCTGAAAGGAGAAATTGGAAAAAGAGGGGCTCTTTAGAGAAGGGGAAAGCAATTGCCACTAGGAGACAGATTAGTAAAATAATAAAGAAGTTTGAAAAGAGTCAAGAGGATTTATAGTATGCTTTAGCTGTTAAATAAACCCTGCAAAACACATAATTATATAAACCCTATAAAACACATAAATATACATAAGTTTCAATGAATTTCTTCATCTAGGCTGATGGTGCTCCCTCCAGGAGCCAAAAACCTCCTAACAAGAACCACTGACACCAGATATGAGAAGCCCACTTTTGAGCTGTTAGCTAGGGCTGTCCAAGAGATTCACAAAACACAAAATCAACTGTTGTTGCCCTTGGTTATTCCAATGAGGTGGAAAGTATGTCTCTATTGATAAATTTACTATGCACTTCAGAAAATGGGCCCAGAGATACCTGAACTGGAACTGACCTGAATGCCCCCTCCTTGAGGACTGGCTTTTATAAGGCCAGAAGGTGCCAGACAAGCTTCCAAAGGAGAGAGGCAACCAACAGCCCTATCCTACTTAAATATGAGGTTTATGAACCACATCATAAAACAGCATGGTGTCATACCCTAAAGGTATAGCAGTGGCTTGTAGACCTTGTCTTCAACCAACACTTCTCTAATTGGACTAAAGACCTACTCAACAAGAGAGAGACCATATTTGTGTTGTACCTAAAGACTCAGTGCTAGTGAAGTCAAGGTTATTGGAAGATAATATAAAACTTTTAATTATACTAAACCAACATAATCCCTAACAACAATCTGGTTCATATACCCACAGATAAGTGTTATCTTTAACCCTCTTCTGTTGTCTCTGCAACAGAAGAAAACCATTGTTGAAAACCAAAACCAATCAAATACACTGTTCTGGAGCCCAGTCCTTGTGAATACACCTAAAAATAACTCCTGTATCTAAGGCTAGGAGAATATTGTAGAAAATGAGACAGAAAGATTTTATGAAACAGAGGATCAGGGAGTTTTCTGTGAGATTGTGAATCTTAGTAATATGAGAAGCTATGCCCATAAAATCTCCCCAATATGAACTGCCCAAATATGAGCTGGACAAGGATGACACCAATTAACAAGCCAAACTTGCTGGAGGAAAAACCCATCAGGACTCAACATTGCACAAAAAGCATAGACAACTGAGCAATACTAGGGGCAGGAGAGATGGTATTTCCTGGGAAGCAGCACACTAATTGGTTATCCAATGCCAAATAGTCAGCCCTGAAAACATGCATAGAATTGACATATGAATTGTACAGGTTATAATTAAGAATACATATGTGCATGCATATATATATATAATCATGCATATATATATATATATATATAATCATGAAATCATAATTATTTTTAAAAAGTAGCCAGGAATTTGAAGGCGAGTTAGGAGGGGTATATGAGAGGGGTTAGAAGAAGGACAGACAAAAATAATGTAATCAAAAAAGAAAAAAATAAAATAGGAAGGTTGATTTCCTGCATTGTTGTCTTTTCAGAATTTAAATTTCTTTGTCCTTTTGTTTCTAATAATATATCTCTGGTGAAATCCTTCATCCCATGACACAAGGACCTGTGAATTCAGTGACTGGTTTTAGAATTTATATTCATGTCTATAGAAAAACCCTAACTAAAATCCTTAATATCAAAAATTATATATCATTATTCATAAGATTTTGTTTTCAGAACATAGCTTTTTTCTTTAAATAAATATTTAGACACAGAAACTAATTTTATATGATGGTCATGTAGCTGACTCTTCTTATAAGTGTGCTTGCAGATTCCAAAGTTTCCTCTACTCTCTCAAACTTTTTTCACCTTCTCTTAGCACAGACAGTATTGTATACAGTCAAGAAATTGAGTAGAAAAAGTAAATTTCAAGATAGAACATATAATTGTAGGCAGCAAATGAGTGAGAACAGATACCCCTTAGGGAGCAAATAGATCTAGAGAGTTGATAATGTTGAGGCTTTCATCTTTTCCCTTAAAGTTATTTTAAGTGCTACAGTCACAAGAAAGAGTGAAAGGTGAATTATTGGATTTATTCTCTCTATCTATCTATCTGTCTCTATCTCTCTCTCTCTTTTTCTCTCTCTCTCATGTGTGTATGTGTGTGTGTTTGGAATTTTAAAACGTTTTCTTCCCACAGACTGTGTTCTGTATTTCACTTGTTTTATTCTTATACAGAACTACCCCCCCCCCATTTTTTCTCTTGGTTTTAATGGTTGGTTGCATTTTGTTGAAAATGTCATCTCTTTGCAAGGCAAAGCAACTTACTAATAAAAACTAATTTGAAAATATACCAACAGTATGCATCAATGCCCCTTATAAGCATAAGCTATTCCTAGAAAAATTCTCTTGATATTGAGTTGATAGGGTGCCACTTCTAAAACTGGAGCAATAGACAAATACAAACGGGTCCACATAATGAGCTCACTTTAGGCTTTTTTATGAAAATACTTATCTGATCTATTATTAATACATTTGTTTACAAGGTTTATTTCCAAATCCCACAGGCTGGGTTGTGCAAATATACCATGCAATTTTTTACAGTTCCGGAAGCTAATAACTTGAGATCAAAGGATCATGAATTCAGAGGCCACAATTTCTGTCTTTGTTACTCGAAAAATTGCCTCAGTGTACGTACCATGTAATCCTTGAATTTTTCTCTATTCTAATGATTCCATACATGGAATGTAGTTATATAGAATTAGATCCATATTAATGACCCACTGTATATTCATATACTACTTAATTAATGACATTAAGTTCACACAATGTCACATTTTGAAGCATAGAAGACAGTGAGAATATGAGTTTGTGGGAAAGAGGGGATACAACTTATTCTAAAACATCTATATTCTAGATACAAATGGGTATTGTCAAAAGATAAATTAGTAGATATTTTCATTGTATATAAGTATTTTAACCCTATAATGTCTATTAAATAAATGCTATCTTAGTATTTGTCTTGAATGGATAGAACAATGGCTTTGTCATTGATCTCTATAATTTTACCAACATGTATTAATTCCTCAATAATTGACAGTAGTATGGATGGATTGATAATATACATATGAACAAATGAGTGAATGACTGGATAGATGGATAAATGAATGAATGACCTCACAAATACATGACCTCACAAATACATATATGGAAATTGTATTGATGCTTACGGTGTTACTAAAAATTATGGGTGAGTATAATAAGGTATTTATAAAGGTCACAATAAACGTTACTATAGTTTATACACTCTATCAATAAAAATATAATTCAGAAGTTCTCTCAGGAATATAATTAGTTTAGTGCTACTCTAATTATTCTGTTCTCACTGTACTCACTGAGTAGTTGTGAATTGAATTAAAGTCATATGTTTGTTCACATCTGCTGGTTTTCCACTTAAGGAAAATTCAAATCCAGACGTGACAGTGTTTTGTCAGTGAAAGTTAATTCATTTGATCATCAAGATCAGGAGCTGTTCATCTATTTTCCCCTATGATACCTGAATAAAGTTCCTATAAACCACAATAAACCAATAAATTTCTTGCTAACTAATGTATCTTCCACTCAAAAGTCCCTAGTTGCCATTTTTGTATTTTGCTATCTGAAATTTAAGCTATACATTTCAAATAGATCTCCACTTACAAAAAAAGAGAAATTTGTCACAGTAAGCAATTTATTATGCTGTTTTCTGAAACCATAAAATAGTATTTCAAATTTGGTTATGTTTGGGGATTACTCTGTCATATTTTAAAATTCAGAAGATGCAATACACATGTATATAGTGATGAAGTACACTCTAGAAATATAAGTGATTGCAATACTCTGAATTTATAAATCACCTTCTGAAGCAATTCAGGATGACTATAACTTACAAAAAAGTGTACATTTACAGAATAAATATGAGATCCTCTGCTTATAAAATTTTAATCTCATAGTGATTTCTAGGGCAATTTTTTTTAAAGATTTATTTATTATGTATACAGAAGAGGGCGCCAGATCTCATTACAGATGGTTGTGAGCCACCATGTGGTTGATGGTTGTGAGCCACCATGTGGTTGCTGGGAATTGAACTTGGGACCTCTGGAAGAACAGCCAGTGTTCTTAACCTCTGAGCCATCTCTCCAGCCCGTCTAGGGCAATTTTTTAATCTTCTTTTTAGTGCTGTTATTCAAGTAAATGTTTAAATTGAAAATGATTGTTGATATGACAATACTAGTTTTTTTAATCTTTGCTCCTTGGATCATATTACATGATCTGGATCTGAATAAACTAAGTTCCTTGACTTTGGGTTTATAATTATTAAGCACTGACTATCATCTCCTGACTAATGATTTACACTGCCAGTGTTTGATCTCATGTCAGCAGACAGATTTCATTACACATGAAGAAAAAAAGATTGTAGATGTATACAAGTGTGTAAGAATATTTATATTCTATATGTATCTTTAAAATCCTCCTAATAACTTTATTAATTATGTTTATAATTCACAGATGAAATCTAAAAGTAAAGCCATACTACACAAAAGGAATTTTGTAAAAATTAGACATAATATACATTTATAAAAAAACTGAAAAATGTGTATTATGCCTCAAACACCATTGAAAATAAAATACAGTGAAATGTTCCATCACACACTTAAGAAATCATTAAGTAATGAGTAAATATGTCTCAAATAGTTCTAGATGCAATCATAACATGGGGGCAAATCATATACTTATAGATATTAATTCTAACTAAGATTGTTTCCTTAGTTAGTGTTTCTGTTGCTGTGATAAAATGCCATGACCATAAACAACTTGGGCAGAAAAGGCTTTGCTTCATCATACAACTCTCAGGTCACATTCCATTACTGAGGGATGTCAGGGCAGGTACTCAAGGTAGGAACCTGAACACAGGAACCAAAACAGAGGCCATTGTGGAACACTGCATACTGACTCACTCTTCATGGCTTATTAAACCCACTTTCTTACAGAATGCAGGACCACCAGTCTTGGGTGATGATACACATCAATCATCAACCAAGAAAATGCACCAGAAGCTAGCCAACAAATAAATATGGTGGGGATGTTTCCTTAATTGAGGTTCTATCTCATAAAATACCTCTAATTTTGGTCAAATTGATATAAAACTAGCCAGCACAGTGATTCATTCTATATAAATGTACAGGTGAAAAAATGTATATGGACTGAATTAAAAATATACTTTTGTATTTTGCTGCACTAATCCCTAATATCTCCATGTCATTAAGTATCGTGGAACTTGAGTCATAGGTGGCTGTGAGCTGTCTGATGTGGTTGCTGGGAAGTGAACTCTCATTCTCTGAAAGAGTTTCATGCCTTCTTAATCACCAAGATATATCTTCAAACCCTTTCAGCTTATATTTTGCTGAAGAATGCAAGTGAAAATTTAGTCCTCAGACTGATTACTTATTTTTTATATTTTTATTTAATTTTGTCATGCAGTGTATTTTAATTATATTCTTTTCCTTACCCCAGCTCTTGCCAGAATCTCCACATACTCTGACTCACACAACGTTCCAAATTCATGTTATTCCTTTATCTATTGCAAAAAAAATGAAGAAAAAATGGTAAGTAAAAATAAGGAAAAAAAACAAAATAATCAAACTTAAACAATAAGAAAAAATTTTCAACACAAATTAGCCCATACAAAGTGCACAAAACATGACATCTGCTTTGTCTTGACTGCTCCAGAGCATGGAGCATGGAGCCCAGGATATATCAGGTGCTATTCTATTGGAGAAAACACATTCCCTTTACCAATAGTTATCAATTTCAAGTAGATTCCTGTTTAAGGATGCAATTTTGTAACCACTTTCCCTTCTGAATTCTGGGATTTTCTTGATTTCAACCTAGGAAAGTCTTGTTCTTGATGTAATAGTCTCTGTGAGTTCACACACACATCAGTCCTGTTCTATGTAAAGAACACCATTTCCTTGGAGTCATATATAATATCTGCCTCTTACAGAGTGGGGATTGGTAAAGACATCAAATTTATGACTAAGTGCTGTAAAGTGTCTCACTCACTCCTTATTGTCCAGTTGTGGGTCTCTCCATTACTTCTTATTTGCTGCAAGAAAGGCTATTCTTATGAAGGTTGAGTGATGTTCTGCTCCATGAGTGTAGGATATTGTCAGTAGATGTTATTTTATTTTTATGCATTTTAGCTTAATGATAGAAGTAGGTTTTCCCCTAGGGTTCATGAGTTCTCTAGTCTCCTGTTCTTTCAGATATGAATTCCATCTATCAGAGTGGATCTTAAATCCAATTTAGAAACATTGGTTTGTTACTCCCATAAGTAACTTTTCTAACAGTGTATCTTGAAGGAAGATATCTGTTATTGGTTGCTGGATAAAATTGATGATTTCTTTTCTCCTACAGTAGTATGCACAGTACCCTTCAGGACAATGAACACTAGACAGGTTGGGATGAAGCTTCTAGTTAGGCACCAGCTCTTGTTCTTGTTTGATGACACGAGTAAGCTGTGACTTCAGCAACAGAGTCTACCATCAGGTTATAGAAAGTAATCATGAGATATGGCAATAGTCTATGATCTTTGGGGATTTTATGAGAACCTCCTGGTGATCTGTCTCAAAAACATGTATGTAACTCATTCCTAGAATTGGGGTTTTTACTTGGTGGTATAAGATGTCTAGTTTGGGCAATATAGCCTCCATTTATGGAGGCTCCATTTAAATTTTTTTATATCTGTACACATATTAGGATGCTTCTACAGTAGTAGGTATTCATATACCTAACTAACATGTTTAGTGTTAGTTTTCCTCCCCATATTTCCTCTATTGCCTTTCCTTCCTATCTCCCTCCCTATTTAATTCTAATATCTACTTTATCTCTTTGCAGCTCTACATTCTATTTCATTTCTTTGGAAGATTCTTTCCTTCCACCTTATCCTTTATTAGTTACCTAACCTCTGTGGTTGTTTGAAATGAAACATTTGAATCTAAAGCTTAAAAGCTAACATCTATATATGTGAGGAAATTTTCAGTATTTGTCTTCTTATATATGAATTACAAGACTTGGGATGAGTGTTTCTAGCAACATCTATTTGCCCAAAATTTCCATTTTTCTTAACAACTGGATAATATTCCATTGTGCAAATGTACCACATTTTTGCTTCCTTTCAATGACTGAGTGAAATCTAGTCTGGTTTGTTAGATTTCTTATCTCTTAAGTTTCAGAAAATTACTAATACAAATTCATGCTAAAAGCAAAAGATGATCATCAAATTACTAACATATGGAGAATTGAAAGTAATATTTTATGCTAGAATTGTTACACATTCAAAGTGGACTTTTCTAATTAAATATAGTTTAGTAGTCAAATATTACACTAATTTATTTATATCTGTGAAAATAAAGAATTGCTAGACTGTGATGGCATAAAATCAAGGAAGAAATATTATAATAAAAGTACCAAATCTTGTATCACAGGAGCATAGTTTCACTTATTTTATCTCTTTTTTAATTGTTTTTAGTGTATATTAAACATACTAAACATAAGGTATAAATTTATATATTTACAATTAATATAGTATCTATTATTTTATAGAATAATAATCTCACAAAACAATACAGTAATATTTATATACAATTATTTTATGACCCATTTTATGATACTTATAACTGATAATTTGCTGCTTTGTTGTTTGCTTTTTAATTGGGATTCCATTTTTCAGTTATGGTTTATGGGATTTAAGTTTGGGTATATTGGATTTGTTGTCTCTAGTCATTTCACATCATTTATTTGCTGTAGAGATAGTTATTAGGGAATTTAATCTGTAAGAAATATAATGACAACTCATAATGTTTTGCTTCTATGCCTAGTGAGGTTGCAGAAGTTTCTTTCAATGTCCACATTGTTCTCAATTATTAGGTATTTAACAATAAGCCTCTGTTTTTATATAAGAGTTTGAAACACAGAAGCTTTCCATGAATTTTGCTACTTTGTTATGAGAAAAATTTCATGGCTAATCTTTGAATTTTTTATTATACTTAATTGACTTCAGCTTAAATAATGTTGTCTGGTTAGTTACTTTTATACATACTATTTTCTTTAATTAAATATTGGAAATTTATGGAAATATAACTGAAATTTTACATGTTCAAATACTATTAAATTCATAGAATTAATATTGATGGTTGCAGGTATTAATGGAATTTCCAATATTTTCTCTATGCCTTTGAGCTGATATTCTTCTTCTGTACCTGTTATTCTTAGATTTTGTCTTTTCATGGTGTCCCAGATTTCCTGGATGTTTTGTGCTATAACTTTGTTGGCTTTAATGTTTTCTTTGACCTATGAATATATTTCTTTTATTGTATCTTTAATGACAGAGTCCCTCTTCCATCTCCTGCATTCTGCTGGCAATGGTTGCATCTGTAGTTCCTATTCATTTACCCAGATTTTCCATTTCCAGAATTTTCTTAGTTTGTGTTTTCTTTATTGCCTCTATTTCAGTTTTCAAGACTTGAACTTTTTCCTTCACGTGTTTGATTTTTTTCTTGGCTTTCTTTAAGGGAATTGTTGATTTCTTCCAATATTTTGTCTTTTCCTCAATTTTGTTAAGGGAATTTTTTTTGTTTCCTCTTTAAAACACTCTTCATGGAGTTTTTTAAATGTTGTTTCCTTCTGCTTCTTGTACAATGGAATGTTCAGGTCTTGCCATTGTAGAACTGCTAGGTTCTGTTGCTGTCATATTGCTCTTTATGTTGTTGAATGTATTCTTGTACTGGTATCTACCTATCTCTTCCTCCAATTCGTGCATGAGGAGTCTGTGCCTTTGGGAATCTCTCTTTTTTTTTCTTTTCTTTTCTTTTTTCTATTTTTATTAAAAAGATTTTCCACTCCTTTTATATACCAACCTCAGATCCCTCTCTCATCCCTCCTCCTGCCCTGCCAGCCCTCCCCTCAACCCACCCCTCATTCCCACCTCCTCCAAGACAAGGTCTCCCATGGAGAGTTCCCGGAGCCTGGCACACTCAGCTCACTCAGGTCCAAGACACTCCTCCTTGCACCAAGGCCGCACCAGGTGTCCCACCATAGGTACTGGGTTCCAAAAAGTCAGCCCCTGTACCAGGGATAGATCCCAATCCCATTGCCTGGAGTCCCCCAAACAGTTGAAGCTAAACAACTGTCGCAAGCTTCCCGAGGGCCCGTTCCAGCACCATGGGGGCTCCACAGTTATCGATCCATAGTTCATGCATCTCCACCAGCCTGGTTGGCCATCTCTGTACATTTTTCTTTCATGATCTCAATGTCCCTTGCTCATAGAATCTCTCCTCTCTCTCATAAGTTGGACCCCTGGAGCTCTGCTTGGTGCCCGGCTGTCTATCTCTGCATCTGCTTCCATCAGTCTCTTGATGAGGGCTTATGGGTGCTCCTCAGCTATGAGTCCATAGTTCATGTGTCTCCACTAGTTTGGCTGGCCATATCTGTACACTTTCCATCATGATCTCATGTTCCCTTGTTCATAGAAGGCCCCTTCTCACCCATCGATTGGGCTACTGGAGCTCAGCCTGGTGCCAGGCTGTGCATCTCCACATCCATCAGTCACTGGATGAGGGCTCTATGATCACAGGGTATTCATCCATGTGATCACTGGAGTAGGCCAGTTCAGGCTCTTAGTCTTATTGGTTCAGGTGCTGTCAGTGCCTCTAGGGGTCACTATTTCTGAGATTGGTTAAGACAGTGATTGTGTCTCAGGGAGCCACTCTTGATCCTATTGGTATTGGGGGTGCCTGTGTCCCAGGGAGCTGCTGAGATCTCAAGTGATGGGTTGGTTTGGGGGTGGAGTGGGACTTGTAGAATACAGAGTCCAACGTGGTGTTGGGGGGGGGTGGAAAGTCCTGCTTGCAGAAGCCTTGCCTGCTCGTCAGTTAGTACAGCTGCAATGAGTGGAGGTAAGGGGGCACAGGGTATGGCAGACTTTATTTTCTCTAATGTATATTACCAAGAAATAGTCTTTAGTTCTTATATAAATATGAGTAAAATATAAAATACCTTATGTACACATAAAGAGTTGTTATTTTTTTCACTAAGTAAGAGAGATAGTCAAGTATGAAATAACAGTAGGGATGACATCTGTACTAAATCTAAATGCACACTTAGGAAGTTGAGCAAAAATTGCATTGAAAATCAATGGGAGATCATAAGATAGTAAATTAAATGTAGAGCTGCTAGAATAAAGAAGTCTTTTCTTACAAATAGTGATGTTCAGATATGTTGAGAAGAACCATTTGCAAAACTAGAAGGGATCAGGTAAATTCTGCAAAGTAAAAATCATAAAGTATAAGTTCATATTCATGTATCAGAATTTATCTAAATAAAAATGAAAAGTCATCTGCCATTTTAAGCTAGGTTCAAGGTGATTTTTTATGAGGTATTAGCAGTTGAAGAAAACAGTGGAGAGAGTTAAAAGTTGGTAGCTGGAGGTTTAATAGTCAAATATAATCATAGAAGAAGAGGTAAAATTAATAGCCTAACATCAAGTAAATAATTGTCAGAAAACAGTCCAAAGATGGAGTTGTCTGAGTGCTTGTGATAGTACACCAAGAAAACAAGACAAGAGTCTTTGACCTCAGTTTCTTCAGAACTCAGAATTGTTCTTGGAATGTGTTTTCATGCTCCTCCCAGGTGTATTGGATAGGACTGAGTTTATTTCAGTTATTGTTATTCATATGCCTCTATGAAAAAACATGTTTTTGCCATGTGTGACTTGTCATTGTGGTTGAACATCTTATTCATATGATTTTTCTTAACCTTCAGAACTCAAACTTTCTACTGTATGAGATTTTATCTTTGCCTCATATTTAGGCATGTTCTCCCAGGTTCATACCATCAACCAAAATGGTAAACAAATAATTGTTGAGGAAAGTCATATCATTACATGAGGTATCATTAAAAAAAAAATCTGTTCCCCCTGAAGCTCAGGGAACCCTGCCTAAGATGGTGAAAAAAGAATTGTAGGAGCCAGAGTGTTCAAAAATACCATAAGAACATGGCCCACAGAATCAACTAAACATGTTTCATAGGGACTCACAAAGACTGAAGCAGGAACCACGGAGCCTGCATGGGTACACACTTGGTCTTCTCATATATATATATTATTATTGTTAGCTTCTTGCTTTTGTGGAGTTCCTAACAGTGTGTGTGGGGTGTCTCTTACTCTTCCACAGCTGCTTGGGACACTTTTCCTCCTATGACATTGCTGAGGTTTTTGCCTAGTCTTGTTGTATCTTGTTAGGTCATGTTCATTTGATATCCCTTGGAGGCTTGCTCTTTTCAGAAGAAAAACTGAGGAATAGTCTTTCTGGTGAAGGTAATGGTAGGAGTAGAGAAAGAACAAAGTGTGGTTGGGATATATTGAAAAACAGAGAAGAAAAGAAAAAAATTATGTTGATAAGAAACTTGAGAGTAGAGATTTTGAAAGCACAGTATGGATTCTAGTAAATGAGTTTAAAAATTAATTATTGAAGTGTTTCCATTGAACTGAAGAAGAATCTTTGGGACAGATGATAGTCAACAGGCATCAAATTATACTAAACAAATTTAACTAAAAGTTGTAAAGTCTCCCTTCTTAAAAGATGAGGAGGAGGAGCCAAAGCATCCAAAGTCACAAATTTAGATCATGCTCCAGGACCACTAAAAATGTGCAAGAATTTTAAAGATTCTATTTGCCTTGTGTGCAATAAATTTACTCTTATAAAAACTACAACATAGTCCCTATATAAGAATAGTCTACAAACAACAGTATCTTTAATATTCTATCTAATAAGCCATTTTCATTTATCAGAATTCAAAAACATGATAACAAAAACTGGCACAAATATATCATTANAAGCATATATAACATATTTTTTTAAAAAAGCACTAAATCCTATATCCTACTTCTACTTACATAAAATATACATGATCATATAAATATTGGAGAATGATAAAATGACAACGTGAGATATTCTAAAATCAAAAATAAAATATTATTACATCCCACTGAAGTGAGGATGGAACTATCAAGACTGACACAAAATTTGAAAAAACATCATGAATTAAACAAAAGCATGACTGGGATGGATAGATTGCTCAGCAGATAAGAGTTACTTGTTCTTCTAGGGGACCTGGGTTTGATTCCAAGAACCCACTGGGAGGTTTACAAATATCTGTTACTACAGTTACAGACAACTATCCTTGATAGTAGAGGAATGAAGTAGGAATGTAATGTTACCATATTTAACTTAAAAATTTATTTTAAGAAAGACATTCCATTTCAATGTTCTATATATAATGTAGAGTATAAATCAAAAATAGAAGTATCCATTTTACCAAAAGTTGCAGAGAGCCCTGTTTTAGGAATGATAATTTCATGTTGACAAACCTTAACCAGTATTAAATGTGTACTCCCACTTCAATCATATCAGAAACACCACACTTTTAAAGCTTATATGCTTAGTAGTGTAGAAATGCATGACAATATATTTGAAAAGTGGAGAGTAAAGAATAAGAAATAATTTTCACTTAATAAAAAGAGAGATTAAAGTTACCCTCAAAAGATTTAATTTCTCAATATTGAAGATTAGCCTTTATGTCCTTTATATTTCTATTTCAAAGAAAGCATGGATATTATTAAAAACCCAGTGTAACAACTGTTTTTCCAGATAAGTAGTTATTGTTGTCCAGGATGAGATGTGTCATGAATGAAATATGGACATTAACATGTCAAAGCAGACCTCCTCAGACACATTTCAACAGAAAGTTAAAATCTGACTTGAACTTGGTGATGTTACTTCACAAAGGGTTAGCTAATATAGAGACTTTAATCTCCTATCATTTGGAAAATTGTTATTTAATTTAAACATCTAGGAAATAATTTTGTTAAGTAGAGGCTTTTGAGAAGTGCTACCTTCCAATTTGCTTCTTTTATCCTTAAAATACTGTTTTGTGCCGGGTGGTGGTGGCGCANGCCTTTAATCCCAGCACTCGGGAGGCAGAGGCAGGCAGATCTCTGTGAGTTTGAAGCCAGCCTGGGCTAGAGAGTGAGTTCCAGGAAAGGCACCAAAGCTACACAGAGAAACCCTGTCTCGAAAAACCAAAAAAAAAAAAAAAATACTGTTTTGTAATGAACTAAAGCTGAGGGATTTTCTTTTAAAAACATAATGGTTAGGTACACTTTTTGCTTCAAATTACATAGTAAATAATACGCACACACACATACACGCTCATGTTTTAAATTCAGCCATTAATAATGATAAAAATAGCTCAGAAAAACATTCACCCTAATTCATCAGCACTCAATGAAGTATTCATTTTGTTTTTGCTCAACTACTAAATTGTTTTCCTATACCTAGGAATCTGTAGTTGGGTGGGAATTATACTTCCAATTTGTTAATACATTGTCTTCAGAAGGGAAGTCAGATAAATAAACATTATGACATAAATTGGGTAGGTATAATTGAAGCAGATAGGCTGGCTATAGTACAAGGGCTAAGAATTCATTGGCAGATTCTTTTGTATGATAACAATACAAATTTAAATTTTAATGTATGTCTACATTCATGAAAAAAAGAGAGAGAAATAAAGAGAGAGAAAGAGAAAGGAAGAAAGAAGAAAGGGAAGAAAGAAATAAAGGAAAAAAGGAGAAAGAAATGAAGAGACAAGGTTCAGAAAGAGTTTAAAAGCGTTCTTAAGCCATTTCAGCAAAGGATCAAGATGTGGAGTATAAGGGTTTGAGGAGAGGGGATATGGGAAAAATTAGCAGACCTCCTTTAATTGAGAGGTTAGAATCATTTATTAGATGAAGACTATAGAGACAGGAAGTCAAATTTTGTGGCATGACAAAATATTACTTTTCTTCACTTCTTTTTCTCTGCAGAAAATTGGGTAGTCATAAATTTTTAAGTATTAAACTCTAGATTATATCAAATTATCCTGAGTTATCTTCTTTACTTATTTTCTTACATTTTTATTTAGAAGTCATAATTGTAAACATTAAAGTATAGAATATTGGGCCTTGAGATATTCATATAAAAGTAAATGATGAAGTCACACTAATTGAGGCATGCAGCATATCAATTACTTATCATTTTCTGCACTAATATATTTGAATATTAATTTTNCATTTAAAAATAATACATTGTCATTGTCTGTAGTCACCNNATATAAAATAAATCTCAAAATTTACTTGAATGACATTATTTGGATATGAAAATTAGACATAATAATGAGACACTAAAAAAATATACTGGAATAAATATTTGCACTTAAAATTCCAGTAACTCTAAAATCATTCATAAACTCTAAAATTTATTTTTCATTCTTCCATGTTTTGCCTTGATCCCCTTGTATACATTTTCTCTTCTGTTCATTTCAAGATAATCACATTTACATGTTTTCCTTTTTGTCATATAAAACACAGTTCAAATTATAATGTTAGATGCAGGAAATCATGGAATTGGCCTAGTCGGTCTAGCTTCCTTGAGAGGCATGTGCCATTGGTTTTTCAAGTAAGACTTCATGACTCCTGGGGCACTGTGTGCCTTTCAGTTCCCTCAGGTAGTGAAGTATTCAGACGGCCTTGTGTGTCTCAGTGTTCCCTAGAAGTCAAAGAAGAATATAGAGTTTGACATGACAATAGATATGTTAATTGTTTGTACCCTGTGTAGCTTGCAAATGTCATTCTATCCTAGCAACTACCACTATATTGTTTCAAGCAACCACCACTATATTCTGTTTCTGATAAGGGTATAAAAAGTCTGAATGCTTGAAATAATCTTGTCTCATCCTTATTCTTGCTGTGACCCCTCCAACTCATGCCAGATAGATGACATTGCCACTACCATAACAGAAGACCCTACATTGGTAAATAAGTGCTGTTGCTTACAGCTAGAAGTAAAATAAAATGAATTAGAAATCACTGTATTAGTTTACAAGTGAATAGAAAAGGACTATAAGAAGATGCAAAATGCCATGTGGTGGTGGATCACACCCTTATCCCAGCACTCGGGAGGCAGAGGCAGGCAGATCTCTGTGAGTTAGAGGCCAGCCTGNGCTACTGAGTGAGTTCCAGCAAGGGCACTGCCAAAGCTACACATAGAAACCCTGTCTCGAAAAAAAAATAGAGTGAGAGAGAGAATGTGGTGGGATGAAATATTGAGCTTGCTCAAATCTTATGTATGCAGTTACAATATCTGAATGTTTATCTTCCCATTAGTGCCTAGAAAGCACTCTCCTTGAAGTTGTCTGTTTTTGTGGTACCAACATTTGAGATGTTTTCTGAGACATAGGTACTGCATGTCCCATTTAGAGCTGAACATATCTTTTTTTTCTCTGCAGATTGAACAATTGTGGGTCTCTGTGTGGACTGCAGTCTACTGTGAGAAACAGCTTCTCTGACAGGGTTGAGAGATACACTGATCTATAGGTATAGCAATAAATCATTAAAAGCCAATTTAATATGTGTAACAGAATAATAGTAGGTTCTCTCCTGGGGCCTATGAACTGTCTAACCACAGGTTCTTGACTAGATAACAGTGCCTGGTATGGGATCCCTCTCAAAGTACAGGCCTTATATCCAATTAGAGAATGGTCGGTTACCTTCATACTTATTACTTTACTACTGAACCAATGACTATATCTTGCCAGGACACTCATGATTTAGTTAAAATTATTTGCAGATGGGTAAACTCATATCCTTTTTTCTCCTCTGGTAGCATGCACAGAATCTTCCAATACTATAAAAGCTAGCTACTAGGGATGAAACTTACAGGTCAATACTCACTTGGTGCTTTATGACTCAACTATATGGTGTCTTCAATAATATTTTCTTAGCATTATGTTCTGGAACATAAATAAGAACAATAGCAACAGCCTGTAATGTCTTGGGATTTGTCTGTATATACCTTTGAAACAGTTGTTGGGCTAACAAACTGAGGCAATGATGTGTTCAATTTATACAGGATAAAAACTTATTTCAAGTAGATTAACTGATTAATCAAAGTACATTATTTGAAAGTGGGTATAGTCCCACTTTTTGTGTGTTAATAATTATTAAAACTTAATAATTATTAGCACACTCCTAAATCTGGAAGAACTTTGATGGCATAATACAAAAGATCATTGTAAACAGAATTTGATCCTCTGTACTCTTTGATCAGAAACAACTAGTAATTACATAAATGACCAATGGAATAGAGTACTGTTGACTAGAGGTGTTTAATCTATAGCAAAATAAGGGGTTCTGTTTACCAACAAGGCTAATGCACTTTTAGAATCTCAATTGAAATCACTTTATGAGTCCATACAGGTTAAAAATTATGCAGAGCTGAGAGCTGATGCAGCTTTATAAGCATGCTGTTTCTCTTTTCTGAAAATGTTGATCACTTAATCTAGTCTATGAATTCTTGTTTATGAAACTCTACACTGTCCCCTCAATAAGCTATTATCAAACAATTAAATTTGATTTTTGTTTTCAACATTGTAAACACATTTATTTATTGTGGTTTTAAAGCTTGTCTTCACATTTATTTGTATGGAGTGGGTAGGTGGATATGTTTTTGTGTGGGTACACATGTGCCGTGGTACACATATGGAGGTCAGAAAACAAATTAAGAAAACCCATTCTTCTTCCATTGTAACAGGTCCAAGTATCAAACTCAGGTTCTTAGGCTTGGATGTAAGCAGGCTGACCTGTTGATCTATCCTGCCAGCTGCTGTTTTCTGATTTTTAGGCATGACTTTATATAACTCATACTGGCTTTTAACTCACTGTGGATCCAGAGATGATTCTTGATCTTCCTAAAGAAAAAGCTTCAGAGATTACAGAAGTGTGACACCATGCCTTATTGTAATATATAACATTAGATGCAATGTTCAAGACCCCATAAAAGACAACACAGAAGGTGTTGTTTTTGCGGGTCATATTGGGATTGATATTAAGAATTTTGAATGTACTCTGTCATCAGCAACAAGAAAGATAAAATGTCACTGCGTGTATACCTTAGATGTTTTCTATCAAACTTCTACAGCAGTTATAAAATAAAGTTTACTGTTGAGGTTATTTAATTCTAAGATAGAGTAAGGTATTTCCTTCAGAAAGCCTGTGACCATGAAATGAGTTAGTGTGTAAGAAAAACTTTGGAAAGTGACAGTTTCCACATATTTAATTACAATTCAGTTAATTTAATCACCACAGTAGGAAATGTGTTACTTGGTGGATGATATTTCCTTCTCACCATGAGATGGATTTTCATTGAGCTCTTCTTTATTAACTTAATTAAGAAATTACAATTAGAAAAGAGCTATGTTTTGGCATTGAACATTTATTTGAACATGAAGGGAGATGAAGCAAGTGTGATGGATCAAGTTTTCTTGATTAAGAGATAAGTAGATAGAGTTTTATTAATTGTTGAAGGTTCTTCTTCCTGTGTTTGACATTCATTACACAAGTAGAACTCAATCCCTGAAAGATGTTAAAAATATTAATTTGTGTGTTGCTTCTAGAATTTTAAGGTGATATGGGAAATGTATGTGAAAAAAATAACTTTCCACATTGTTTTACTCATTAAGAAAGCAGTTGAAAGTGTGTTTGATGAATAACGCATAACATCTTCCTAATTCCATTGGGTCCTGATTTTCTGTATAAAAGAAAACAAACCTAGCATATTATTTCATATAGAAAAAGTTGTATGAATTTTTTTCAAAGCAGCTACTCTGAAACATGTCCCTAAATGCAAATTTGCAATAATATCCAGATGTTAGTCAAAGTTGATACAAATCTCTCATGCTAAACAATTACAACAAATCAGAGTAGGGAAAATATTTATTGATGACTTTTAGAACAATAGCAATTTAGACTAAATGAGAAAAGATAATAACTAACAAATTTAAAGAGAAGGAAGTCTTCAAATTATAATATAGGAACAATATGCAAGTTCGTCAACAGCACATATACCAGAGGCTGACATCTACCTATCTCCTAGGACTCTAGGTAGAATTAATAGACCACAGAACTTCTAGTTAAAGCATATACCTTCATCTTTGTCTAGTTTTACAATCTATATTCCTCTTATATAATGCTATCTCTCCCTCTAAACTTAAATAATTTTATGTATTTTCTAGAATATAATTAGGAAACAACCCAAGTTTGTGTATATTTCAGGAACTCTTCCAGGATATATTTCTATTACTTCTAAGTTTGGGGAAACTTTAGAGAAGAGCAAAGTGGCTTGACTTTCAGTAATTCTTACTTTATAATAACCTTTATATTTACAGAGAAATGTTGAAAAGTACAGGAATTTATTAAAAACTATGATTTAGGTTTTCTTACTAACACTTAAAGTATATCCCTTGTGCTACAAGTAATCATCCGTATTTGTACAATATTTTAAACTGAAGTTCACATTTTTATATTGGATCTTGTTTGTCGAATTCTTAATGCCATATTTTTTTCTGCTTTAGGATCTTCTGCAGAGTACTCTATTACATGAGGCCACCATATCTTTCTAGTGAACTTTTGGCTATGGCAATTTGCCAGGCTTTCATTCTTATTTGATGATTTTGAGGAGTTGGAGAAATAATGGTGATATATTTTGTAGAACAAAACCACGATCATACTTTTCTAACATTTCCTCANTATTAGAAAAGGGTTGTATAATGTGTATGGGGGACTACTAGCAAGGTATCATTGCCATCACAAAACACAAAAAGTGTGTCCCATCTTCAGACTTATCAGCATTGAAATTGTTCTTAGGAATACAAAATGTATGAGAAAAGTCTATATAATAGAGTCCCAAACTCCAAACTCTTTTTTTTTCCAGATTGTATGGAAGTAGATTGCATTCCAGAGTTTGCTGAACTACCTAGGGAGTTTTTCACTTTGTTTTTTATGTGCAAAAGTAATTAATTCAGTTATTAACTTTGTGCAGCTGAACTCAGTTCTTCAGATGCTTGAGTAATGATTTGTCTTTGTTGGATATTCCATTAAACAGCAAAAAAATAAGTTTACTTACGTTGGTGACTATAAATAAAAATCTTTAATTCAGAAACAAAACAATTACTTTTCCACATAATTTCTTTCAAATACTAAGGTAATAATTTTCCACTAATAACTTTCTTCTCCAACAACACATGCTTTCATTTTTTTTACTTCTATTCCTTTCATTTAATGCAGCAGTGTTTAAGCAAGTACCCACTCACTGAACTGACTGTAAAATTTCATAAGCTGTCATACAGCTATTATTAAAATATAAATAGTATAAAATTTTCTTAATAGTTCTATTTGAATTTAACATTTTTGCTAATAGAATCTTTGGATGCAACAGTAATGAGCCACATCTAGAAGCTACTTAATGTAATTAGTGTTTCCTCTCTCATATGTGGCACTATATGAAATTTGAGGCTATTTGATCACAAAGAAAATTTATTAGTAGACAGGCATCATGTGTCTAAGTTAGTAAAATCATTAATAAGAAATTACCCATTAGCATTGAAAAAGTTCAGTAAGTCATATTGTCCAGTGTTAGAGTATAGCCTGCATAATTAGGATCACTGAAAAAAATCTAAGTCAGAGTTTTGCCTTTGGATAAATCTTGTCTCTATGATCTCACCTGAATTTTTAAAATTGAATTTAGATTCTTCTCTCATACTATACACCCTGACCAGTTTCCCCTTCCTCCTCTCTTCCCAAATCCCCTCTACCTCTGTTCCCCCATATATACTCCCCCTCCATCTCCCTCCAGAAAAGAGCAGACCTCCAGGGGAAAACACCAAATGTGACAAAACAAGATACAATAAGACAAACCAGACACCTTCATACCTAGAGACTGGACAAGGCAACCTAATAGCAGAAAGAAAGAGTCCCAAGAACAGGTAAAAGAGTCAGAAAAATGCCTGCTCCCACTCTTAAGAGTCCAACAAAGTCACCAAGCTAACATCCATAAAATGTGTGTGTGTGTGTGTGTGTGTGTGTGTGTGTGTGTGACCTAGTTCAGTCCCCTACAAACCCTGTGCTTACTCTTTTAAATTCTGTGAGCCCATATGAGACCTGAATAGTTGATTCAGTGGGTCATATTCTCACGGTGTCCTCTATTCTTTTGATACCTACAACATTTCTGCCCCCTTCTAATTGGATTCCCTGAGCTCCGAAAGGAGGGACAAGAAGGAGAACTCCAATTTAGACTCTCTCTATGCATAATATGGTTGCTGGTCTCCACATCTGATCCATTCTGCTCCCAGAAAAGGCACTGATTTATGAGTATAGCAGAATATCATTAAGAATCATTTCATTGATTATTTTTTTCTTGCCCATCATGTTTGGTTCTACCCTAGATCTCTGGGCTACCCAGTCTCCAGTTTCTGGCCATCCAAGCAGTGTCTGGCATAGGTTCCATCTTGTGGAGTTGGCTTTAATTTATATCAGCTGTTGGTTGGCCACTCCCCTAAGTTCTACATCACTATTGCCCCAATACATCTTTCAGGAAGGACAGATTTTTAAGTCAAAGGTTTAGTGACTAGGTTATTGTCCACGTTTCTCTTTGATTATCCTACAGAGTTCTTCCCTGAATCAAAGAGTTTAGAACATAGGGATGAAGGTTCTATGCAGACATCAGTTCAACCTCTCTAAGTTCAATACCTGTATGGGTGTTGTCCTTGGCAATGGGGCACACTATCATTTTTCAGAGAGCAAAGTATTGTTCTTGCAAAAACTTGGTATGTTTGGAGACCTCCACAAAACTTCCTCAGCCAACAACTGAACCCAATAATACAACCCAGTCCCACCACTGTGAGTCTTGCCTGGCTACAAGAGATGGCCATTTCAGACTCCCTATGGACCATTACTAGGAATTCTCATTAGGGTCACCCTCATAGACCTAAGGTAAGTTTCCACTGCTCTCAGATTCCAAATCACCATCCCTAAGTGTCCCCTAATTACAGCCATCTCTCCCCACACTCTCTCCTTCCATCTCAACTCCACCCACCTGAAGCCTCCCACTCCCATCCCAATCTACCTCTAGTTAACCAGCAAAATTTATTCTATTTCCTATTCCACAGGAGATCCATGGAAGTCCTCTGGAGATGTGATCTTTACCTAACCTCTATGGGTCTACAGACTGTAGTTTGGTTATCATTTACTTAACAGCTAACATCCCCTTATAAGTGAATATATGCCATATTTATCTTTCTGAGTCTGGGTTACCTCATACAACATGATTTTCTATTGTTCAATCCATTTGCCTGAAATTTGATGATGTCATTGTTTTTTACCTCTGNNNNATATTNTATCTGTCTCTTATACACATCTAGATGTGTATAAGAGACAGATATTTATATATATATCACATTTTCTTTATCCAGTCTTTATGTGAGAGACATCCAACTTATTAACAGTTTCTGGTTATTATGAATAAATCTGTAATGAGCACAGTTGAGCAAGTGTTGTAATAGGATGGAGTGTTCTTTGGGTATATGCCCAAGAGTGATATAGCTGAATCTTGAGTTCCATTCCAAATGTTCTAAGGAATCATCATATTGATTTTCATAGTGGCTGTAAAAGTTTGCACTCCCATCAGCAATGGAAGAGTGTACCCTATAGTGGATAGCATCTTGGCTTTTAGCTATAAGATGGCCCCCTTAGCCAGGTAGCTATGACACCTGGCTAAGACCTCCCTTTTAAGGCGTGATTCATTGGAGCCCCTTAAAAATCTGGGATGCTACGTGACTGGACCTGTTCCTGCTCCTGTTGTTTCGGAATCGCTGTGGTCTGGGAAGACAGACTGAAGACCGAGCCAGATTTCTCCACTGGATCGTGTTGTTCTCTTGTTCATCCCTGTACTGGCTCCCTCCCCCCTTTTCAGTAAGTTGTTTCTAAAATAAAGCTTTCTTGATAAAATATATAAATAATTGGGCTGGCCATCTAATTAACATAATCCTGGTGCCCAATGTGGGGCACGAACCCATGACCCTGAGATTAAGAGTCTCATGCTCTACCGACTGAGCTAGCTGGGTGGGACCAGACAAACTTTCGCCTACAAATGGCCACCAGAGTACCCCTTGCTCCACATTGCATCAAGCATGAGCAGTCACTTGTGTTATTAATATTAGCCAAGTATTAGATGGAATCTCAAAGTAGTTTTAGTTTGTGTTTCCCTGATGGCTAAGGATGTTGAATATTCCTTTGTCTTTCTTAGTCATATGAGATTCCTATATTGAGAATTCTCCGTTTAGATCTGAACCACATTTTAAAATTTGACATTTTGATATCTAGTTTCTTGAGACCTTTATATATTTTGGATCTTATCCTCTATTGAATGTAGAGTTGATAAAAATATCTTTTCCCATTCTGTTAATCTTTGATTGACAGTGTCATTGCCTTAGAGAAGCTTGTCAATTTCTTAAGTCCCTTTTTGTTAATTGTTGGTCTTAGCGCCTGAATTTTTGGTGTTCTGTTCAGACAGCAATTTGAGTTTCCTGTCAATGCATTCAATGCTATTCTCCACTTTCTCTTTTATAAGGTTCAAGTTACCTGGCTTTATGTTGAGGTCTTTGATCCACTAGGACTTCAAGTTTGTACTGGGTGAAAATATAGGTCTGTTTGTACTCTTTTTCATGAAAATATCTAGTTTGATCTGCAGCATTTGTTGAAGAGGCTCTCTTTTTTCCAGAGTGTTTTTCTGGCTTCTTCATCAAAGATCATGTGTCCATGGCATGTGGATTTATGTCAATGTGATTCAATTGATCTACACATCTGGTTTTGTGACAGTACCATGTGGTTTTTATTACTATATCTATGTAGTAAAATATTACAATTGGGGATGGTAAAACTTCCAGTAATTATTTTAGTGTTATGGTTTCTTTTAATTCTACTGCTTTGTTTTGTTTTGTTTTTCCATATGAAGTTGAATATTGTCATTTCAAAGTCGGTGAAGAATTGTTTTGAAATTTTGATGGGGATTGCATTGAATTAGTAGATTGATTTTTGTAGATTGGCAACTCTTACTATGTTAATCCTACTTATCCCTAAGTATCTTTCCATTTTCTAATATCTTTTTCCATTTCTTTCTTAAAAGACTTGAAGTTCTTATCATATAGGTCTTTCAGTTATTTGGTTAGTGTTAGCCCAAGCTATTTTAGATTATTTGAGGCTATTGTGAATGGTGTTGTTTCCATGATTTCTTTCTCAATCCGTTTGCCATATGTGCCACATGTATATAGAGGTGCAGAAGTGGTTTTTTTTTTTTTAATTAATCTTGCAACCATCTTCTCTCTGTAAATTGTCTATCAGATCTAGGAATTCCCTGATTGAATTTTTAGTGTCATTAAGTATACTATCATATCATCTGCAAATAATGATACTCTGACATTCATATCTGCTTAATCTTCTTCAGTTTTCTTATTGCTCTGGCTAAAACTTTAAGAATATATATGTAGATTGTAGACAACCTTGTCTTGTTCCTCATTTTAGTATTATTACTTTGAATTACTCTCCATTTTATTTGATATTAGCTAGGTTTGCTTTTAATTGACTTTATTACATTTAGGTATGTCCCTTATACACATAATGTCTCCAATACTTTTATCATGAAGTGGTGTTGAATATTGTCAAAGGCCTCTGCATCTAATGAAATTATCATTTCTTTTTCTTTTAATTTCATTGTATGGTGGATTATATTTGCTGATTTTCATATATTGAACTATCCATGCATCTCTGAGATGAAGCATATTTGGTCATGGTAGATTATAATTTTCATGTGTTTTTGGATTCAGTTTGCAAATATTTTATTTTATTTTATTGCAAATATTGAGTATTTCCACATCTATATTCACAAAGAAAATTGGTCTATAATTCTTTGTTTTGTTGAGTTTATTTGGTGTTGACATCAAGGTAACTATAGCCTCATAAAATGAACTAGGTAATGCTTATTCTGTTTCTATTTTCTGGAGTAATTTAAATAGTATTGCTACTAACTCTTCTTTGAAAATCTGGTAGAACTTTGCCAAACAAGGACTGGCCCTTGTCCCTTTTTTATTTTAATGTGAGAAATTATATGGCTGCTTCTATTTCATTGGGGGTGATAAGTCTATTTAACTTGTTTATCCAATCTTGATTTAAGTTTGATTATTGGTATCTACTGAGAAAATCATGCATTTCTTTTAGATTTTCCAATTTTTTGAAGTTTTTTAAAGTGTTTTCTTATGATTCTCTGGATTTCCTCAGTGTCTATAGTCATGTTCTACCTTTCATTTCTGATTTTGTAAATTTAGATATTCTTTCTTTTCCTTTTAGCTAATGTGGATAAGAGTTTGTCTATCTTGTTTATTTTTTCAAAGAGCCAATTCTTGTTTCATTGTTTTTTATATTTTTCTCTTTGTTTCTTGTAAGATAGATTTTCTAAATGGTCTTGTTAAATAAAACCCAGAGCCAGGGATAGAGGTGCAAGTCTGATAGAGATCAGAGAAATTAGGAACAGCTACCAGCCTCACCTCACCGAAACTGCTGCCTCCAAAAGAGAGTGTGTCTGACTTCCTGTACCTCTACATCTATATCCCTTTTTGTTCTGTTCTCCCATTGGCTCTTTCAGCCTAGCTACATCATCACTTCCTCCTTTCACCTATCTCTGTCACTTCCTGTCTATCTATATAGACCTCCAGAATTCTNTGGTTGATGCTGGGATTAAAGGCATGTGTCTCCACACTTGACTATTCCTAGTGTGACCTGGAACTCACAGAGATCCAGATAGACTCTGCTTGCCAAATGATAAGATTAAGGGCATGTGCTAATTTTGTAAGAGTAGCAGCTGACCTTGTTCTCTGATCCCCAGAAAAATTTTATTGGGAGACATAGATAAAATACCACCAGTTTCTAATTTACTGATTTCAGCCCTCAGTTTCATTATTTCCTTATGTATACTCCTCTTAGCTCTCTTTACTTCTTATTGTTCTAGAGCTTTCGGGTATGCTCTTAATGTCCTAGTATGAGATCTTTCCTGTTTTTTTTTTTTAAGTAGGCACTTACTGCTATGAACTTTCCTCTTAGCTGTGCCCTCATGTGTCTCATAAGTTTGGTTATGTTGTGTAATCATTTTTATTGAATTCTAAAACGTCTTTAATTTATTTCCTTATTTCTATCTTGACCTGTTTTTCATTCACTAGAGTTTTTCATTTTGGATACAGCAGAAGGATGATCCTGTTTTTGCATACATTTTGTTAGTCGGTATATTTTTCTTGGGTAATTCAGAGCATTCATTCTAAGAGATACCAATGACCCCTCTGTTTTAGGGTCTCCATTGAGAAGTCAGGTGTAATTCTAATATGTCTGCATTTTGTTATTTTGCTTTTTCCCATGAAGCTTTTAATAATATTTCTGTGTTCTGTATGTTTAATGTCTTGATTATGTGACAAGGGGACTTAATTTTCTGGTCCAATCTATTTGGTGTTCTATATTCTTCTTGTAACTTTGCAAGCAAGTCCTTCTTTAGGTTAAAATTTTTCTTCTGTGCTTTTGTTTAAAATAATTTTTGAGGCTTGAACTGGGATTCTTCTCCTTCTCTTTCTATTATTTTTAGGTTTTATCTTTTCCTAATGTCCTAGATTACCTGGATGTTTTCTATCACAATTTTTTTAGATTTAACATTTTCTTTGAGTGATGTATCTATTTCTTCTATCATATCTTCAAAGCTTCAGATTCTCTCTTCCATCTCTTGCATTCCTTTGATGACACGAAGATCTCTTGCTTCTGCTCACTTAACTAGATTTTCCATTTTCCAGGATCCACTCATCTGTGTTTCCTTTATTGCTTCTATTTGCATTTCAAGTCTTTAATATTTTTAATTATTTCCTTTGAGTGTTTGTTTTGTTCTTGGTTTTCTTTAAGGACTTTATGCATTTTATCCAATTTTTGGAGAGGATTAATTTTTCAAGATATTAAGCTGGCACTAATCTGGAAGCTTCAGGTCTACTGGCTGGTTTACATAATGCTGAAAGTTTCTTTGGATGCTCCTGAAGGAGCAAAGCCATCAACAATGTTACCCAAATATGAATCCTACAAGCTATTATACTAACTAGCTAGGCAAGACATTAGACCAATAGAGGCACAGATATCATGATTGTAAACAAACATTTGTTGATTGTATTTAACTTCCATGTCACAAAATGAAACCCATACTTGATACCNTTATTGGACTGAGACTTAAGTCGTAGGCCTTAGGAGATAACCTACTGATAAGCTACTACTATTAATACTGCTAAATGAATAAAGCTTTTCTAATTACAGTAGATTGTGTTTAACACAAAGACCTGCAACTGGCCAAAATGAAGAGAAAAAAAATTAAAAAAGAATGATTAGTCCTTGGAATATGTATCACCTTACCTCTTTCAGGTATAGGTATAATTGGGCAGAGGGAATGGAAGAGTTATAACTACAGTCAACAATGTCTGCTGAAAGTAGCAAGAAAGTTGTTCATGTGAATTCAGTGGCTATGACAGAATTCACAATACCTATGTGAGCTGAACCCAGACAAAATTACAGTATGGAACAGAGGTAAACATAATGTCCCACCAATAGCAGAGGAGCTACTGTCAATTAATAGCTTTTGGGAGAGTGAGAGTCAGTTTTCTCTAAGAATTTAGACCTTGCTAAATCTACCACACTCCAGTGGAAGGGCACACATCCAAGAATTTATGGCTAGTATGAATTAGAATCGACTAGGTAAAAAGAATGGACAGAAATTGACAGGGTAAGTAGGGAGATGTATTTGGGAGGAGTAAATATTGATAAATGTGATCAAACATAATACACAATTCTCAAATAATTAATATATATTCATCTTTCAAGTAATTAATGGAAAGATGCCTTCAACTTGTCTAACACATAAATGAACATCAGGCCAAACACAGTGTGTTAGATAATGACTTTCAAAAGTTAGTCATTCCCTCAGAAAAGGTCTGTCCTAACAACTTCAAGCCAACCAGGTAAAAATAATCTTCTGGTAAACTCCAGGTAATATTGGCATATTAAATGGGTGCTTAGGGAAGCCAGCCTTATTTCTAGATCATTCAGCTTTTTCTAATGTTGGATCAACATGGTTTTCAAGTATAAAGACAGTAAACATTTGATAATTCAAATGTTTAAATTTGTATGTAAAATGAGTAAAAATTCCTCAAAAATTTCCCATATAGGACAAAGGGAAATTATAACATGCATAAATATTAAAATATATTTGATGTCCTTGCCTTTGACAATTTACATGACTTCTATAATTAAGAAAAAGGAGTAAATTAAGAAAATGATAGACTGTAACTATGATATAAACTATACAATTATTTAACAATTTAAAAACAAATATGTCAGGTATATTTTATGAAGTAAATAATTATAATAAAATTCTATGAGCATGGCTAAACCTATCACATTATGCATGATTCATCAGTAGACTTCCTTGCTATATTAATATGAATGCTAGTTAATAACTTTGTTTAAATCTGAAACATACCAATTCATGTGATTCTTTATGTTTATGTAGCTATTGTTCATGCTATATGTGGCTGCTGTACTTTCAACACTCCTAAACTCCTCTCATATAATTTGTTGAAGCCCACAACTGACTCAGTCTCCCATTTTGAATCTGAGGTCTATTCTGAGTCAATTAGAGTTCAAGCTTGTTTGCTCCAGGGCTGTGAGAAAGTCCTGATTAGCCCGCAGAGTCTCCTGGAAGGGCTGTGAGAAAGTCTTGATTAGCCCACAGGAAGGAACACACTATCTAGCTAGATGCATGATGCTGATGCCAGCCAGAGGTACATAGAGATAGAAAATGAAACTGCTGCTCCTTTACGCAAGGCAAGATAGATAGTGGTTGAATGCCTGTGCTGTGCATTGTTCTACCTCTGTCCTTCAAAACTGTATGTAAGCTGGCTGTGAAATAAACTTGCTGCTGTTCAGCATTGACTGGCAGTACTCTCGACTCTTTTCTGTCTTCTTCATTGTCTCTACAAGTCGTACGCCCTCATCCAGATACCCAGCTGATTGTCAGCTCTGGCAATAATTAAACCAAGACTTCATCAATTAGTTATCTATAACAAATGGCCATCCCTGAAGACATGCATATAAGTGACATCATCCAGACTGACCATCTTTTATTTAGGCATTTAGGTATGCAAAAAATGTATATGTGTGTGTGTGTGTGTGTGTGTGTATGTATGTATATATATAAATTTGAAAGCAAGCAATGATATGTACCTGTGATGATTTAGAGGAAGTAAAGGGAATGGGGAAATTATGTAATCATAGTATAATCTCAATAAATAGGACATTAATTTAAAAAGTGAAGCATTGCCAGGCGGTGGTGGTGCACGCCTTTAATCCCAGCACTCGGGAGGCAGAGGTAGGCGGATCTCTGTGAGTTCGAGGCCAGCCTGGGCTAAC
>LZPO01108187.1:57951-71878 GCA_001675575.1 Neotoma lepida | reverse complement strand
GCACTACCACCATCCGGCCGCTTTAGGTAGGTTTTAATGAACCATACTAGTAGGAGCATGGAAGACAGTGGTACCGAGGGTGATTTGAAGTGTGAGGCCCTGGCTCAAAAGTTTTCACAACTTTTGAAATGGCCTAGAAATAATTTTGTGATATATATTTTTTTAATTTTCATCTGACAATTTATTTTAAATCTCTATATCAATATCAAGACAGTTATAAATCTTGGCAACATTTTCCAGCTCTTAAGTCAACACACATTTGGGTACTTCATAAGAAGTTTTTACATTGTACATTGCATGAGCATATCAATTCATTCATTGGCTGTGTGCTATATTGAAGAATGAGTATAATTACATACATTTTATAATACTATGTTAATTTTTCTAGGCTAAGACAGACATTTCACAGAAGGAGCATGCTTTCTCAGCATCATAAATCCATATTTTGGCAAAGAATGTGGATGTTTTTTCCTTATCCAAAAAGTCTACCTGAGGCTAAATTGAAGAATTTTGCATGAATTGCACTGGGAGGGGAAATTTCAAAATAGTCTAGTATTGAAGCTGTCTGGTGGTTATTAGTGTTCACTGTTATGAAGATTTATAAAGAAAAGGAGCAAGGAGAGCAACGAAAGTAACAAAATGTACAATTTGAGGAGAAAAGGAGAACCAGGATGTTGCAAGATATTTGATTACATTATATAAAGACATATCACTGTGATTATTTTAATAAAATCTAAACAATCAATAGCTAAGCAGGAGGTATAGGTGGGACTTGTGGACAGAGAGAGCTCTGGGAAGAAGAAAAGGGGAGTTGCCAGCTGGACATTCAGGAGGTGAGATAAAAGCTACAAGCCATGTAACTGCACATAGATTAATAGAAATGGATTAATTTAAGTTATAAGAGCTAGTTAGAAACAAGCCTAAGCTAAGGCTGAGCTTTCATAATTAATAAGAATTCTCCATGTCATTATTTGGGGAGCTGGCTGGTAGAAAAGAGAAAGACTCATTACACCAGGAAGTGGAATGGAGCTAAGTCCTGTGTTCAAGGAGATAAACATATTAAAGAAAATCATGATGTTAAATGGAATAAAGGGAAAGGTGAACTCAGGGTAAGATGCTGCCCAGCTAAGCTTCCAACCTGTGAAAAGGAATTAAAGAAAAGGTTAAGTTTTGGTATGGTGGTATAAACCTTTAATCCCAGCACTCTAGAGGCAGGGGCAGATAGATCTCTGAGTTGAGACTAGCTCGGCCTGCACATTGAAATTCTGGACAGACAAGATTAGAGAGTGAATGAAGCCATCTAAAACAGGAAGCTGGTGAATATATAATTGAACAAGGGGGCTATGTTCCAACACCAGCAAGTAGCAGAACTTTGCCTTTCAGCCCCATGGTTCTAGGTTTAGAGTCAAGGATAGAAGAAAGTGGTTATGTAGTCTCCCTCTGTGATAAAAGAAAGTTCCTGAGGCCAGGCATGTGTCGGGGTATTCCTGTATGGATGTCCAAAGATGTCATTGTGGGAAGCTGTGAAGGAGAAGAGTGGATTACCTTGGAGACCCCAAGTTGTTGGAGATGCCAAAGCCATTGCATATCTGCTGAGAAGGGCTGCTAACAGGAGTGGAACTAGCCCAAGAGAGAGAAGTATATTGAAATCAACAAAGGTGAAAGGAGTTGGAGATCTGAAGAGTGCTTTAACATCAGACATGTAAATGCAAAGTTTCAAATTTGCCCTGCTGATTTTATGTCTAGCTTTGGTCCAGTATTCCCTAACTATGATCCCTTACCTCCCTTTTAGAATGGTAATGTATATCCTGTGCCACTGTATGTTGGTAGTATGTGATCTGCTTTTGATTCTGATTTTGGTTTTATAAGGGGCTACAGTTAAGAGATTGACTTCAGGCTCAGAAGAGACTTTGAGATTTGGACTTTTAAACAGTGTTGAGGCTGTAATAAACTACAGGGGAATGAATACATCTTTGCATAATTATGTAGTGACAAGCCTATGGAGGCCAGGGAGTGGAATATGGTGTTTTGAATAAAAATTGCCCCCATAGGTTAATATATTTTAATGTTTAGTCAAGGATTTGCATTTAGGATTTGGAGGTGTGGCCTTGTTCTGGAAAGTATGGTCTTATTGGAGGAAATGTGTCACTGAGAGTGTGTTTGGGGTTGCAGAAGCTCAAGTCAGGCCAGTGTCTCTCCCCTCTATTTTCCTGCTGCCCTGAGTTCCAGATGTAGATCTCTCAAGCTACTTCTCCAGCACCACATCTGCTTGCATGCTGCCATGCTTTCTGCCATGTTGACAATGGACTAAACCTCTGAAACTGGAAGCAAGCCCTGATTTAATGCATTCTTTCATAAATTAGTCATAGTCATGGCATCTTTTCACAGCAATCAAACAATAGACTAAGACATCAAGATAATTTATACATTAATTGTCTCACAAAGTTATGTAACATGATACAACTACTTAAGATCTACTTTTATATAAATTTCAAGTATACATTTTATTGTTTTACCTATATTCACCATGCTATGTTATTAATATAGAACTTTTATCACATCTTGGTCTCTTTAACCAGTATAACATTTTTACCCTTTTACTCTGACAAAACAGCTAACTTCTATTTGTGTGAGTCCAACACCCAGGTTCCACATATTATTAAGATCAGGTAATATTTTTTATTTATATACTTTTTTTCACTTAATATGATATCCTTCAGGTTTGATATAGTTTGGACATTGAGTGGCCAAGGACTGTGTGTTAAAAGTTTTTCCTTCAGGGTTATCCCCAAAGGCAATGTTTTAACCTTGTGAATTGGTGACTACTAGGTAGACATGAAAGGCATAACTTCAAAAGGGCTTGTAAGTTTCTAATCAATTTTCTCTATCACTTTGTTTTTTGGATATGATGTTGGTGGATGGCTGTAATTGTCAACTTGACACAATCTAGTATTACCCAGTAAGGATAGATTTTGCTGTTCTGTGGGTATTCTGCATGGATTGTTCTGATTTCATTAATTGAGGTGGGCAGATATAACTGTTGTCCGTGACCTATACCTGAGGCAGGAGATTCTTAACTATAGAATAATGGTAAAAATAAGCTGAACATTGGAATGGATGAATTAATATATTGTTCTCAGTTCTTGACAATGGGTGTTTTGTGACCAGTTGTTTCAAGTTCCTGCCTCTTTGACCTCTACTCAGTGATGGACTCTAGCCTGCAAATGTGGGTCAAATAATCCTATCTTCTTTAAATGGCTTTTTGCAAGGTACTTTATTATACAAATAATAAAGTAAACTAAGTCACAAGGTGACTAGTTTGGATCAAAATTGGTTCTCACCATGATGTATTCCCTCACCACAAGAACAAATAATTGGAGTTAATGAATGGATCATTATCTAGAACCTCACAATGCTATGTTAAATAAACATATTTATTAAATTTATTAAATGATTAAAACCTAATCATAATATATTCTAAAAATATCACTTATTTCTTGAAAATGCCATACTTTATTCAATTGATTTTGACAATTTCCATCCACCCTGTTGTCTCCTTTAAATTCGTCTGCCCCATTTATACATTTTCCTCCCTACTCTGAAGCTTTTTAAAAGCTATAATTCACTTAGAAGTCCAATTAGCATAGACCTTTAACAAGTGAGTATGGAGCCACCAACAGTGAGGCATCATTAATAAACTCATGGTTACACTTCCAGTGAAAAGTTTCTATCCTTCCCTCAGCAGCCATGAATTGCCATTAGCCCTTACCTAGGCATGATGCCTCTGGAGCACTTTTATCATACATACTATAATTTTGACTGACATGACTGTATACAGATATTGTATAGATAAGGATGGCTGCTGTGAATACATGTGTACAAAGGCTGTGACATGCCCAGAATACAGAATTTCACAACACTTATTTTTTTATCCATTTGTTCTTGAGTTTTTCAACTTACAAATTGAATGTCCTCCAGGTTACTGCAGGTTTTCCTTCTTTGTTAAGTCTAAGCAACAGGAAAAAGATACTTTGTCAATTTACCATTTGAACAAATGCTAGTTCCATTTCTTGATCATGCAGATATTTGCTTAGCNGATCATTACAGTGAACTTATCTATTTGATTTGATTATTTTCTTTCCTTTTTAAATGTATCTGGACAGAACTGTGGGACTTAATGGAATCTTATTTTAAATGAACTGCTTCCCCAAAGATGTGACTAACATCTCCACAAACGATGTATAAAAAATCCTCCTTCCTTTTCTTTCTTGCCAACACTTGGTCTTTTGACATTTTTTGGATAATATCTATTTCAATAGGTGGAAAGTGATAATCTGATTGCCATTTGATGTCCATATGCCTGATGACGTTATATTGATACAGCTAGTTGATGTTTATTTTATTCATAAAATTCAACTCAAAAAGAATTGTATCTTAGAATGTTTAAGACCTGAAATCATAAAGCTCAACAGCTTTGTTTTTGACATTTTTTTCTGATGTGACACCCAAAAGATATAGGAAAAATGAAGTGGACCCGCAATAAACTAAAAGTTTTTGTTCAACAAGTGAAAGGATCTTCAAAACCAAAAGCCTATGGAATGTGAGAAAATTATTTGCAAACAACATTATTAATAAGAGTTATATATTTCATGTGCTTAAGTGAAGAAATTATATTTCAAAGGCCAATAACCCAAGTAAAGAAAATTATAAAGGGTGCAGGAGATGTCTATCAGTTGGTAGGATCTTTGTTTAGCTTACAGAAAGCCTCAACTACATCTAAGCACAGCATAACGAACATAAACTGCCTATACTCTACACTAGGAAAGTAGATGCATGAGGATCAGAAGTTCATGGTCACCCTTGCCTACACAGGGAGATCAAAGAATATCCTAGAGTATATGACATGCAGTTCAATTTTATTTCATTTTGCCAAAGGATCTGAATAGACATTGTTATTTCAAAGGATGAGAAAATATTTCTTGATTGAAAAATTCCACATAGTCTTAGAGGCTAACATCTATCCAGAACAAGAAAATAAGACATTAAATTAGATGGCAAATAAGCACACAAATATTTGTCTTAAATGTCTTTTATTATATTTTATTGTTATTTTTATAGTACAATATCCATCTTGTCCTTTCTGATAACAGTGGGTGCTTTAATTTCCCTAACATTTTATGAAGCTTGTATAGTATGTGCTTCATTTATGAGATGTTGAGGAAACTCAGAGGATCCAATGATATTTGTGATGTGCCATCAATATGATTCACTCATTAAGGGATTGGCAAGTGGCTGTCTGCTGTTCCCTCCTCCTATCAGAGGATGTGCAGTGACCTTAAAAGATAAAATCCTATTGATATGGCTATTTCAGGTGTCACTATAGATTTTTTATTACCTTTGCCTCTGCTTCTCTGGATCCTCTGTATGTTTTCCCCTTCAGGTACTTGCATTTTATTCAGTTTTGTAGTATCTTCTTCCCAAAACACAATAAATTCATATTCTCTTTCTAGAGTTTGAGTATTTCACTCCTCTTTATTCTTCACAATTGATCCATTCTGGTATCTGAACTTTCTGAATCCAGATTTCAATTTATAGAAAATTCACCTTTTGTATGTATTACTAATATAATGATTAGCTGATTTTAGTCTTTCATTTAATATATTTTGAGTTTACCAATCATTAAACAAATTGCTGTGTTTATCAGTACATTATATTAGGTGTGAAACATCATTATGAACAGGAATTTAGTAGTCTCAGAATGGAATTAGTTAATCTTAAATTACAGGCTGCAATGTGTAAAATGGAAAAGTTCCATAATTACACAAAATAGCTTCTTATAAAGCAATACCATGTTTTTTAGAGTTCAGAGGTGTTTGCAAATCCATACTATTCACATACAAGGGTATTCATCATTTTGACACTGCAATTCAATAGAGTTAACCACAAGTTCAATATTAAAAACTATGTAATCTACTTACAAAAAAGTTACCAAAGAGATCTCATAATGACTTAAGGAAGTTTACTATTTTATGTTCTCTTCAGCTGCATTCATAGCTATCCTGGGGCATGTATGACCTTGGATGACAGAGTGCAGACATCCGAAGGTGAGAAGACATGCCACTTTTCCTTTTCTTCTCCAGAGTTTATCTTACACAAATTTATGGCATCAAAATTATACTCACAATCATGAGGCTATTTCTTCCTAATTCTAGCTTTCATTGAAAACCTTTTATAAGTGATAACATAATCAGAAGTAAAAAGACTGTCAATATCAACATTCTTACAGTGTCTTTAATTTGCAACATACAATACAACATGTTTTGTAAACGTGTATGACTAAAAGCAATTGTACAAATTTTAAATGTCTTGCAAATCTGCATGATTAATAATTTAACTGTTTAATCTCTTATTGAATTAATTTTAAAAGAATATTGTACCAACTCAGCAGCATAATAAATGTGCCTTACTATAAAAATTAATTTTAAATTACAATTATAATTTCCTAGACAACAGTAGCTCATACCAGAAGATGCATTTACCCAGGAATATCTAAATAGGAATTTACAAGTTCCCTCGCATTCTATACTATATGTGGTCTGTTACTGAAATAGGACTTTACATGTTTCATTCCATTCATGCTGGAAATGAAGACAGAAAAACAGCATTATCCATATTTTATCATGAATTTTTCTTTAAAAAAATGAAGTTTCCTTGGGAGTTCCTTTGGAATTAAGCATATATCAATTTTTATTACTCAAGAAAGAATCAAGAATGAGAACATTTGAAATTAGAGATAGAGTCTGTAGAGAAGCTTAAGCTTTTGCCACATTGTTTGGAGGAACATTCACCTGAAGGTTTCCTCCTTAAAACTCATACTTCATTGGCAGTAGATAGAACACATACTTTCAGGATCATTAAAGAGTTTGTGTGTGTGTGTGTGTGTGTGTGTGTGTGTGTGTGTGTGTGTGTGTGTTCTCCTCCCCATGTATCTACCTCAAGAAATAAAGGTGGGCTTGGATTTCTTGGTCCTTTTACTGATACAGGATAACTGGATTATTTTGATCATCATATCTGGTCAGATTCCAGATTGCTATGGATTTGTTTATTGTACTACTTTGATAAAGTATCATCCTACCTTAAGTTGGTCTTGAACTCAAAATGTTGCCAGGGTTTTCTCAGTGTTGTAGGAGTCTTCCTATTCACACTATGAAGTGCTGGCTTTCCAGGAAGGAAACACCATGATTAGCTTTCCCTCATTTTTAAAAGCAGTCATTTTAGGATTTTATCTTTGCGCATCTGTAAACGTAATCTTAATGTGCTTCAAAAATATATTCAACTTAAGAATTAAGATAACAGGAGACCAGACTGCAACCTACAGTTCCAAGGAAGAACCTAGGAGGGAAGCATGGATCATCCAGGGAGAGAGAAATGGATGAGAACTACATGGGCTGACTGGGAGTGAGGGGGAGGAAATGGCGGGCAAGGGATGGAGGTTGAGAGTGTAAAGGAGTGGGGGGGTTCGAGCTGGAACAGGGAGAGAGAGAGAGCAAGGAAGGAGATAACATGATAAATGGGGAAATCGCGGGAATAGGGAGAAACAGAGTGCTAGGGAAGTCCCAGAGAGTCCACAGGGATAAACCCACCTTAGACCACTGGAAATAATTGATAGGGTGCCTGAACTGGCCTGATCCAGTGATCACAGGGATAATTACCCTAACTGTCACCATGGAGCCCTCATCCAGTGACTGATGGAGACAGATGTGGGCACTGGGCAGATCTCCAGGAGCCCAATCGGTAGGAGACAGGAGGCCCTCTATGAGCAAGGGACTACGAGATCATGATGGGAGGGTGTGCAAAGATGGCCAGCCAAACTAGAGGAGTCGCATGAACTATGGACCCATGGCTGAGAAGCCCCCATGTGCCCTCATCCAGAGACAGATGGAAGCAGATGTGAGATTCATGGCTGGGCACCATGCAGAGCTCCAGGAGTTCAACTGATGGGAGAGAGGAGAGGTTCAATGAACAAGAGACATTGAGATCATGAAGCCAGCCAAACTGGTGGAAATGCATGAACTGTGGACCAATGACCGTGGAGCCCCCCATGGTGCTGAATTGGGCCCTCTGGAGCTTGAGACAGTTGTTTGGCTTGAAGTGTCTGAGGGCCCCCAGGCGGTGGGATCAGGATCCATCCCTGGTGCAGGGGCTGACATTTTGGAGCCCAGTACCTGAGGTGGGACAGCTGGCACAGTCTTGGCGTAGGGAGGAGGTTCTTGTCCTGCCTTGGCTGAGAGTGCCAGACTCTGGGGACTCACCATGGGACACCTTGTTTTAGAAGAGGTGGGAATGGGGGGTGGTTGAGGGGGGGAGCTGGCAGGGTGGGAGGAGGGAGGAGAGGGGGATCTGGTATGTAAAAGGAGTGGAAGATCTTTTTAATTAAAAAAAAAATAAAGAAAAAAAAGAATTAAGATAACAGACATGAAACATTTTAAGAGATTTATAATACATTGCATATCACTAAAATAATATGTATTAAAGTTTCATTTCCAAACTTTATAACCTAACTTTGATCATGCCTTTGAACACAGTCTTATTTATATCTTTGTAAATGTTAAAATATATTTTAGAATGTTTAATATTTCATAAACTATCACATACATTTATGTTGCATACACACACAGAAATCTTTCCTGTTACAAATAGATCACTTAATTCCCATAAAATTTGCATATTTGCAAAATGATATCCTGTGAAAAAACTAGATAGTAAAATTTGAATATAAATATATTAATATTTTACATTTTAACTCTCAACCATTTTTAAAAGATATAGCTGTCACAAAAGTATTTTATAGCTTAATGACATCTGTCTTAAGATATATATATATCATCCTTCAGATAAAACAATTGTAGGAAAAATTGCTTCCTTTTTTGCTGGTAGATAGAAAAATAAGTAACAAATATTTAATAGTTTTATGAATGCATAGTCTGACAAAATGTATTCACTGTATTTCTCTAGAAGACTGTATACTTTCTTCATACTTAACTCTCTCACTAAATCATAGGCCCTGCTTATCAAGAATCTTAATTTAAATATTAAACANAGAATTTCAGCATTTTGTTTTACAAAAACACAGATAGGGTACATATTTTATATGTCTAAATTACCTTACCACTAAGAAGATATTTTTTTGTTTGTCTTAACCATATTATGATAAACATACTATTAGCAACTCATGTGCAGNATGTATTTATAATTTAAAACTTAAATAATTAACTAAAAATCTAAACTTTTTTTTAAATATCTTTTAACTTTGGAGCAAATTTCCATTATTCCAATGAGCATAGTTTTGTATTAACATTTTAGCCCATTTTAGTGCCTGTAATAATCCTAAAATAGCTGCCAGCTTGCAGTGCTGGAATTAATGATAATTAAATGCAACAAAGACTGTATTTCCATATTTTTCTATTGCTCAAATGATTCCATCTCAGATGTAGTATGATTAGTTTTAAAGATGACTACTTCTATTTAATCTCTTTTCCAACTTTAATTTGAATTTCATATTGTTCCTGACTGTTCAATGAATATTTGGGAGATGGCCAGAATGTTGTTAATTACACTGGAGACTGAGGAAAATTAATTCTTTTGTACCTAAAGTCAGCTAGTTAATCGATTTCTGATGAAACTGGATATTAATCACAGATAGTTTACCTCTTCTTTCATTCATTTTAGTTCTTCTCTTTTTCTATTCAATCAGAATACATCAGGAAGACATTGATGACAAATCAATTGTGGAGATGTTTTAGACATTTTCCAGATGTTAATAGATAAGTAATCTTTTCTGGCAGATTATATTTATATTGATTTCTCAAAATTAAGAATTTTTAGTTTTAGTTATTGAGAAGTAAAAGAAAAATTATGATTTATAATTCATATTAATTAATTAGTAATTCTTTATAAATAATAGGCTCATGTAATCACACATAAACTGTTTTAGCATACCATCTCAAATAATAATTTTAAAAACAGAGGCGGGGGGTAAATGTATTCTCAAAAACATTTCACACTTTTTAATATATACTATATTCTAGTAATTGGCTTATGAGGTCAACATTAATATTGACTATATAATGTTCTCAATAATTATTAATACACAGTACTATGAGAGGTAGATTTGTTATTGAAACTAGTTTCATACTATATTCTAACACTATAAATGACTTAAAATTTAAAACACAACCTGAGCGATACTAAATAATAACATAACATGTTTCCTTTTAATTGGGAAATAAAAGTTTAAGAAATTCCTCCATACTTCAATATTATTAGGTATAATTTGAGTTAGTATGGAATATATTGTAACATTTTAAGAGTGTCACACTCAAGAACATGGATTGAAAGTATTGGTTTCAATGAATATTTGATTTCACTTAATCAATTTATGCTGTCAAAGTGTGTTCAATCAGACACTGTAATTGTTGACAATTTGTTTCCAAAAATATTAGTAAATGCATTCCTCTGTATACTTCAAATGGTTTCTACGGATTTTCAATTGTCTTGAGAATTATATGAAAACCCAAGTTTCTTAATGCAACATTTATTGTAAACATATTACTTTAACTTTGACTTCCTGATATAGAATATTATTCACTGGGTAACTCATGAGAAGAGAATTTTATCGATCAAAGTTCTGGAGGAGAGGGAATTCAAGTTCCAGGCACTGATAGGCTTGTATTTATTAAAGGAACTTAACCACTTGTAAAATTGTTTCTTGGGTGCTGAATTCCTTGTAGGAAAGAGGCACTGTTACACAGAAAATCAACAAAGAGCAGCTCCTCTCTCAAAACTCCTTTTTACTGAAATATTTGTTAATCAAATGGTGAGGATGAATGTTTTGTGACACTATATCTCCTATTAGTTATTTTCTCCTCAACGTGGCAAGTAAGTTTTGACATGTTTTGATAGATAGAAAAATAACCAAAATGTGGCAACTACAATCCTTTGTTAACTGATCATTAAACTTTGTCCTGGTTGATTTTTGTCAATGTGACACAAACCTAGACATATTTGGGAAGAAGAAATCTAATTAAGAAAACACATCCAAACAATTTACATATAGACAAAACTGTAGGGAATATCTTAACTAACAATTAATGTGAGGTGGGCAGTGGCAAATCTATGGTGCCTGGTGATACATCTAGGCAGGTGACCCTGGGTTGTTGAAGGAAGCAGTCGGAGCAAGCCAAGAGGTCAGTAAGACAATCTCCTTTCTGGACTATGCCATGAGTTCAACATCCAGCTTCCATCTTTGAGTTTCTGCTCTGACTTCACTTCATGTTGGACTGTGATCAGGACAGGTAAGTGAAGATAAGCCCATTCTTCCCAAGTTATTTTTGGTCATGGTGTTTCATCACAATAGAAACTCTGAGACAAAGTTGTATAAGGTTATACTGATAAACATATGATATTGTTGAGACTGACTCAATGGCTGGGTGTATGTGTATGGTGTGGACATAATACAGTCCCTGGGGAGTCAAACTGGCAGATGTCTGAATTAGAGAGCAGTCTAATCTACTTTGTGAGTTTCAGGCCAGCCAGTGATACATTGTGAGACCATGCAAGAAACAATAAGAAAAAAAGACTAAAACTCAAGTTATGGCTTAAGATATAATTTCACTCACAGAAGAAACTACTGGATATCATTTTTCCTGAAACATATCAATGTAGCTTGAATTTTTGCAGCATAATACCAAAGTACTCCCATTTTCTTAAGAAAATGATTGATATTCTAGACATCAAATAATTTGAAGGAAAGCAAAAAATGTGATATAAATTAATTATGAGGGTTTATATTTAAAGGCAAACTGACATAAGTCTTGTAATTACAATAAAGAGTATTTTCAATGGTATTTGACTTGTATCAGGAAAATAAAATTGTTTGATATCCAATTTTTTCTCTATATTTTTCAAAAAATGTACTATGCATTCTTATGCAAAACAGAAATATTATTATAAAAGTTCCAGTGATGTTTCTTGTTGAAGAAAACATGCAGTAGTCTCTCTGAAATATAGTTCACATGAACATACTAATTTATTTATGACTTAGGCACATTTAGAAACTTCTAGGTCATCTATCTTATTCCCTCTCAAAACTTGAATTTGTGAGTGAATGATACTAGTTGTGGCTTGATCTTTTATCAGATACAGGTAATATTTTATAAACACATTGCAAAATGTGTATTTGTTTTAGCAAATTATTGGGGGAAAGACAAGGAAATTTAAAAGGATTTTAAAAAACAAACTCATGAATTCTTGAAAAAAAAGATTTTGATTAGCTTTGATGGATACAGCAACAAGAAAAAACAATATGGCTGCTCAAACTGCACATTGATTGTGTCTAAAAGTAACAGTCACTATCAATGAGAAGGTGTGAAACACTCACTATCATACACATTCCTTTTTCCTTTGTTATGTTCCACATTTCCACTCTGAAACAGCATTATCTCTTAGTTTGAATACATGCCCTTATTCCTGGAGCAGGAGCAGAGAGGAATGTGAGAACAGGAAATGGCTGTTGGAACTAGAATATGATAAACACATTTGCATATATCTCACTTATCTGAGAGTTTCCCAGAATACATGGTAATGCATTAAAACATTTTAAAGGGAAAGGGAGTAAGCCCAGGGAAGCAGTGCCACTATATATGGTAGCATTATTACTGTGTCTTTAAAGCACACATGCAAATCTTATCTAATTTATATCCCAACATACTTCTGAGAATTGATAGAGTTCTGCCTTTAACTTTGGAGCCTAGGGATAAAAAAAAGCACTTAAGTTTAACAACTGTATCATGCTTTTAGTTCATGACAGTGTTTTCTATCTTGCTGATTTCAGTATATAAAAGTGGCATTTATCTACATGGCCAGCTTGTAGATTCTGAAAAACCTCAATAAAATATTATTTTATTAGGATAGGCAATATTCTAGATTCACAGACTTGTATAGAATTGTAAATTTCCTGACTTGGTTCAATTCCTTTTGAGAGCAACTGTCTTTCACAGAAATGAACATGCTTCCACTCACTAAGACTGGCTTTGCAGCTAGCTGTTTGTGGCAGTTCTCTTGTAAGTATGATAAGGACAATAAGTGACTATTGTTGAGGACATTAGTAGGATTTATTGACCTGCTAATGTTGGAATTTAAAGGTCAAGGAGCTGAAACATTGACACAAAAATATCAGCTTTATGGATTTGCTGTCAGAGTCAGTTTGAAAAGATAGCCTTAATTCCTTGTATGTTTTCAGTGCATCACCCTGAATGGTCCTTTGTCTCTCTGCAGTAAAGACATCAATGTCTTATTACATGTTGTACATGTTGGTGCTTTATAACTGAAATACAAAATATATCCATGAGTAGAATCATACTTTTGTGGATGAGGCAAGAATATTATCAAAACTCTATTGCTTACTTTTAGAAAATGTTACCGTCAAATGATCTGGTATTCAGCACAAGCAATTCATTCAACTGCACAGTTATCTAGATGTCATGAGGTATATGGTTCTTATGTTTAATAGAACTGATGTGTTTCCCTTATTTAACTGAACAGACATATCTTACATTCACCTTTTTAAAAATAAATATATATGAAATTTAATTTCAGAAAAATAATTTGAAGGAAAGGATGTGATGGGCTATTAAAGACACTAAAGATAGCTCCCTTATGAGAAAAGAGTATCAAATAAACAGTACAAACAACAGGGCATATCAAGATACATCAGAATATACAAGACATAAAAATTTATTTTCTTGTTCTATGCCAGGAGTCTTTTTCTTTCTTTCTTTTTTTTTGCCTCTCTTTTTTCACATACACTCTATTCTAGCTCTTTGAAACCTGTTATCATTATACTTATTTACCTACTGATTGAATTAGC
>LZPO01108187.1:16589-57891 GCA_001675575.1 Neotoma lepida | reverse complement strand
GTGTGTGTGTGTGTGTGTGTGTGTGTGTGTGTGTGTGCGTGTATGTGTGTGTGTTTGGAGGGGTGAGTAGAAGGTGTGCCTTTGGAGATCAGAGAACTTCTTTTAAGTGTTGAAAAGTTGTGGAGCCAGGGATTTATCTAAGTTTCTCAGGCTTGTTGGCAATTGCGTTTACCCAATGAAACATCTCACCAACCTGTTCTGTGAAATTTTTAGCAGTCCTAGTCAAGATACTAATATACTTTAAATTTTCCAATCTTAACTTCTACCAGAAATGCCTGAATTAGAATATTACTTCAATGAATAACTATACATAATTTTCATAATGTATTATTTTGATCTATAATCACACTTATCTTGTCGATGAAGAATCTAGTAAGAAATAAAATATACTTCCAAAACTGTTGAGAGTTCATTACAACAGATGCATCCACCCTCCACATTAATATATACCTATCTTCAGGAAAGAAATATTAGTTGCATACTAACAAGCACCAGGCTTTTTCAAAAAAAGAATAAGTTTTGTTATTTTATTGATCCCACAGAAACTCATTTAGAAAGATTTCTCTATTGTAAAAAGTTAAGAGAAAGGAATATTAATCCAATAAATGGTTTTATAGGTGAGAGATTTGGAAGTAAATTAAGGTTAAGTGGAAAACTTACCACTTAACTTAAGTGCCACTAGGTTCCATTGACCCAAAAGCTAATAATGTCATTAATAGCTTTGAAAAACAATAGCAGAGATTTTCTTGCTCTGTTGTATGCCATATAATTGATATTTCCATTTGAGAAAAATTTTAATTTATGAATTTATTTTGGTTCGGAAGCTCTAAAATATGTCATGAAACTGTTTCCATCTTTGGATATATTATTTATGATAGCCAGAATCTGTATCCCTTAGCTATGGCCACTCATAATTGGATCAAAAGTAAATTTATTTTATTTCTCTTAATGTGAAAGACATGTTTTTCTCTGGCAAGTTTGGTGATAAACAATTTCAAAGATGATTTTTTTCCTCACCAAGATCGAAAACAAGTACCAACATGGGTCCTTAGTGCAAATGCTTCCATGTTGCTTACTTTGGTGAATGATGGTTATTTTCTTCTGGTGCCTGAACCTTACTTTGATTTAAATGACAGTCCCTTCGTGCATTTTAAGCTGCATTATTATTATTATTATTATTATTATTATTATTATTTTACATTTTCTCATACTATTTTTCTATTATCTGCTTTCTAATTTTTTTTTATTTAATATTTGGTACTTAACCTCTTCTGTTACACAAAATTTAAATGCTGTATCCCTGTCTCTTATACACATCTAGATGTGTATAAGAGACAGGCCCAGGCTGGCCTCAAACTCACATAGATCAGCCTGCCTCTGCCTCCTGAGTGCTGGGATTAAAGGTGTGCGCCACCACTGCCTGGCTACAATAGTCTTATGGAGATTCTAATCATAAAGATACCAAGAATAAGAGGCAATTGTTCTCTCCAGTTCAATAAGATGAAGGCTTGTGGAAATACTTCCTGAGACACACAATAAATTCAAAGAGAAGCCAAAAAAATATATACCTTACTTCTGGGTATGAAAAAAGCTTATCACAAAAAAGCTAATCACAAAAGATATACATAAGAGTTTATGACTCCGTGCCATATGCTAACTCATGTTACTTAAACATAAAGAAGAAACCTGATCCAAAGTGCAAAGAACCAATTTACAGTAAGATTTGAGAGAATCGTTCCCACAGAGAGCACATACATATGACCCAAACCATCAATCCCGCTACGTACCATACAATGATGGTGAATTCCAGGAGAAAAATGGGAAAAAGAGATCCAAGGAAGAAAGATAAAATCTCATATGTACCAATGAAGTTCCTCTCTACTGTCCAGCTGTTTAAATGCCAGAAGGTATTGTAAAGACTTCTGGGGAAGAAAATACATAAATAGTCTTACCTGGCATTGGACCCTCCATGCTGCAATATTGAACTATCAGGTAAAATATGCTTTCTGGTGTGGCAAAAGGGTTATGAGGTAATTAACCAAGCACTGATTGGATTTGAGGCCTGATCCATAAGAAGAAATTATATGCCTAGTATTGTAATTACAGTCAAAAGTACATGCTTAGAGAGGGTATATACCCCAGAGTAGAACCTTTTTATTGTTATTTTGCTAAATGGTCATAGTACTACTTTGCCTTCTAAATATTTGTGCTTATACCTATATACCTACATTCTACCAACCTTGATCACAGAAACTTCTGTCAGTAAGCAGCAGCCAATAGAAATATATAAGAGTGGATCTTAAAGGGTCTTATTAATAAAAAACTCAGTGCCAGCCATTGAGGTAAATTCGGAAAGGTCAGAGAGACAGAACAATCCACAGTCAAACTCACCTCACCCACTCCTGAGCTGATCTTGTTTCCTCACTGTAGGCTTCTGAGTCCTCACCTGAATGGATCTCAGCTCAAATGATGCTCAAAGCCTGAAAGCTTAAGAAGCCTCTAGTTTCTGGTTCTCACCCCTTATATATCTTTCTGCTTCCTGCCATTACTTTCTGGGATTAAAGGCATGTGTCTTTTCCAAGCAAGACAAGAGATCTCGAATGCTGGGATTAAAGATGTGTGCCATCATGCCTAGCTCTGTTTCCATTGTGGCCTTGAACCCACAGAGATCTGGATGGATCTCTACCTTCAGAATGCTAGGATTAAAGGTGTGTGTGCCACCATTTTCTGGCCTCTATGTCTATCTAGTGGCTATTCTGTTCTCTGACCCCAGATAAGTTTTATTAGGGTACACAATATTTTTGGGGACACAATATAGTCACTACAGAAATATGCATAACTGTTGAAAGTGTTGAGAATAAGAGATTAATTGTTCATTCCTGAATAGGACAACTGTATAGACCATCTTCTTCTGAACCAAGACTTATTCAACATTAAGAGAGCACAGAATCTGGCTATTATGAATGATGCTGCTACAAACATAGTTGAACATGTGTCCTTGTGGTATGATTGAACATTCCTTGGATATATGCCCAAGAGTGGTATAGCTGGGTCTTAAGGAAGATTGATTTCCAATTTTCTGAGAAACTGCCATACTGATTTCCACAGTGCCTGTACAAGTTTGCACTCCCACCAACAGTAGAGGAGTGTTCCCCTTGCTCCACATCCTCTCCATCCTAGCCTGTCATCAGTGTTTTTGATCTTAGCCATTCTGAGAGATGTAAGATGGTATCTCAGAGTCATTTTGATTTGCATTTCTCTGATGACTAAGGATATTGAGCAATTCTTTAAATGTCTTTCAGCCATTTGAGATTCTTCTTTTGAGAATTCTCTGTTTAGCTCTGTAGCCCATTTTTAAGTGGATTATTCAATATTTTGATGTCTAGTTTCTTGAGTTCTTTATATAATTTGGAGATCAGTCCTCTGTCAGATATGGGGTTGGTGAAGATCTTTTCCCATTCTGTAGGCTGTCATTTTGTCTTATTGACCTTGTCCTTTCCTTACAAAAGCTTCTCAGTTTCAGGAGGTTGCATTTATAAATTGTTGCTCTCAGTGTCTGTGCTACTGGTGTTATATTTAGGAAGTGGTCTCCTGTGCCAATGAATTCAAGACTACTTCTGACTTTCTCTTCTATCATATTCAGAGTAACTGGATTTATGTTGAGGTCTTTGATCCACTTGAACTTGAGTTTTGTGCATGGTGACAGATACGAATCCATTTATAATCTTCTACATGTTGACATCCAGTTATGCCAGCACCTTTGTTTAAGATATTTTCTCTTTTCCATTGTACAGTTTTGGCTTCTTTGTCAAAAATCAGGTGTTCATATCTGTGCAGATTAATGTCAGGGTCTTCAATTCGATTCCATTGGTCCATGTGTTGGTTTTTATGCCAGTACCAAGCTGTTTTTACTACTATAGCTCTATAGTAGAGCTTGACTTCAGGGATGGTGATGCCTCCAGAGGTTGTTTTATTGTACAGGAGTCTTTTAGCTGTCCGGTTTTGTTTTTGTTTTTGTTTTTCATATGAAGTTGAGTATTGTTCTTTCTGTCAACTGAATAATGGATTAAGAAAATGTGGTACATATACACAATGGAGTTCTACTCAGCAGAGAAAAACAATGACAACATGAAATTTGCAGGCAAATGGATGGAACTAGAAAATGTCATCCTGAGTGAAGTAACCCAGACTCAGAAGGACAAATATGGTATGTACTCACTCATAAGTGGATACTAGATGTAAAGCAAAGGATAACAAGGTTGCAACCCACAGCTCCAGGGAAGCTCCCTAGCAGGAAGGACCCTATGAAGGATGCATGGATTGCCCAGCAAAGGAGAAATAGATGAGATCTACATGAGCAAACTGGGAGTGAGACAAGGTAATGGAGGGCATGAGATGGGAGACGAGAACATAGGAGAATGGGAGGTTTGAACTGGAACAGGGACAGTGTGAGAGGGCAAGGAAAGAGAGATCCTAATAAATAATGATATCATAGGAATAGAAAGAAAGAGTTCTGGGGAAGTTCCCAAGAAACCACCGAGATCACCCCAGCTTAGACTACTGACAATAGTGGACAGAGTGCCTGAATTGGCCTACTAGAGTGATCACATGTTTGAATACCCTGGCTGTCATCATGGAGCCCTCATCCAGAGACTGATGAAAGCAAATGCAAAGATCCATAGCTGGACACCAGGCCGAGCTCCAGGAGCCCAACTGATGAGAGAGAGGAGAGATTCTATGAGCAGAGGGCATCTAGATGATCATGGGAAAATGTACAGAGACTGCCAGCCAGACTAGTGGAAACTCGTGAACTGTAGACCAATAGCTGTGGAGCCCCCATGGTACTGAACTAGGATAACTGGATATGTGAGACAGTTGTTTAGTTTGAACTCTTTGGAGGGCCCCAAGGCAGTGAGATTGGGACCTGTCTGTGGTGCATGAGCTGGATTTTTGGAGCCCAGTGCCTATGGTGGAACACCAGGTAAGCATTGGTGCATGGAGGGAGGTCTTGGTCCTGCCTCAGCTGAGTGTACCAGGCTCTGCTGTTTCCCTATGAGAGACCTTGCCTTGGAGTAGGTGAGAATGGGGGCTGGGTTGGGGGGGGAAAGGGGGATCTGTGGTTGGTATTTAGAAAATCTTTTAATAAAAAAGAGAGCACAGAAAAACTGCAAGAGCTGGAGGATGAGGTGGGAGGAAAGAAAGCTGTGAAGTGCTCTCTTCTAAGATGACATGGTCATCATACTCATGAATGCACAGTAGCTATGGTAACCTATATAAGATCTGTATAAAACCAAAGCAGCCAAAATTCCTCCATTCCTGAAGTAAATGATTTCCAGGTCCCACTCCTTACCGAGAAGATATTAGCAATTGATAGGCACTAGAGGAAGTGAAAATTCTTCCTTTCTAAAGATGTAAATGCTGATAGGATTCATATGCACCAGTGAATGGTCCTATATACAAGAACACATGACATTAATAACTGGACACAGTGTCATAAAATGTTTTTTAATTGAAAAAAAAATTTCGATGGTAGTGAAATGTGTTGAGGTGAATGATGGAGATATTGTTCTGTATGTTGTGAATATGTGTTGCTCTGATTGATTGATAAATAAAATGCTGATTGGCCAGTAGCCAGGCAGAAAGTATAGGCGGAGTAAAAAAACAAGGAGAATTCTGTGAAGAGGAAGGCTGAGTCAGGAGACGCCAGCCGCCACAAAAGGAGCAACATGCCTGTAGACCGGTAAAGCCACAGAATAAGTGGCAAAACATAGATTAATAAAAACGAGAAGTATCTTTGATGAGGGATGGTGGCTACACTTATATAAGGTATAAGAATAGTTTACAATGAAATGAGGGAATATGCTGGTCTATTAAAGTGGCAGTAATAGCGTCTTTTTATAGGTCTCTCTAGACTGGGAGATTTATCGAGATTCCCAATATGAGATGAAATCCTCCTGCTAAGTGGGCCTTAAGTCAAATTAGATAGCTGCCATTTGCCAGCAACATGTGACTGCACTTACTAACATTTATGTATATATTTCATGGTGGTCACTGTCATGATCCTTAGTCATTGCAGCTGGTTATGACAGTTTATGTGTTCTTTTCCCTTGACTACTTAGGCAGCCTTTTCTGATACCATGGCAACAGACTGAAGAAAAGACGATTTTGGGTCAGATCAAGCTCAATTTATCCAATTATTAAGCCCTAAGTGAGCAGCATTTTCTTCAGCAATATGGGCACCACTCTCAACTATTGAAAGGCAACCATAGATGCACTGATAGTCTGTATAATTTGGGCAGTCATTTTGATTCCCTGACCAATCACTTGAAAGGGGTTTCTTGAACTTGGTACTGGGGTTTTGAACTTGAACTTAGTCTGTGGTCCGTATGGTTTGATTTTCAGCCCAAATGACATACATTTATTTAAAACATATGTAAATATAGTTCAGTTCATTATAAATAGATAAATATATAGGTATATAGATATAGATATGCACACACATACAATTATATGTATCATCTGTAGTTTTAGGCAGATATAAAACAATATGATTCCTTGAGAATTTGTAAAACAACCTTGCTGTTATTTGTCCCAACTTCACCTTCCAACTTGACCTCTTTCTCCATTCCCCATATGAAGTCCTCTCTCTTTCATTCTGTTTCCCAATTCATATCACCTCTGCCCTAATCTTTCCCTCTCAAGCCCACCCTCTGTGCACTCACATCTGAGACTTTAGAACTAGGAATTACAGATCAGAGAGAACCTACATTTATCTTTTTGGTCTGGGTCACTTCACTTATCATAAATTCTTTATATTCATCCATTTACCTGCCAGCTCCAATATTTTATTTATTTTATTTTATTTATCTTTATACCTAAATAGAATTTTCTTTTACTTTCAGTTTTATTCATTTACTTACTAATGCGAAACTGACTTCAAAATATGAACATCATAATTTATAAAATAAGTTTTGTTGCAGTTAACAGAGTACTCTGTTACTGTACAAGTCATGAATGCCTTGTTTTGAAATTTTGCAGTTGTTAAAAGGCAAGAACAAACTGCACTAGAAACATCATGGTTAGTGCAAAGTAACAGTATGTGATTCTCTTTAAAAATAATAATTTTCTTTGTGCAATGCATTGAGCATTTGGCTGTGATTACTATTGACTTAAATGCTAAATAGTATCCATCCAAATCACCTCTCTTAGTAAAATGTGTAAAACCTTTGGAATTCTTATTTGTCAGGAGACTTCAGTGAATATTGGTAAAACCAGATTAAAGATTTTCCTGGAATTAAATTCAGCATCTACGATGACCTGTTTACCCTCGAGTATTATCTGATAACTTTAGGAAAAGTGCAACCAATTTAATAACAATACCAACAAACCTAAAGTGTGAAAGTAAACTATATAAATGACATTATATAAGATACCTTCTACAATTTATCAATATGTGGTCATTTTAAATGTATTTCCTAGCTATTTGATATCAACTAATTTTCATGTGCATTTTTAACCCCTAAAGGTTTGTTAGATGATTTTGTAAGTGAATGTTTATGGTTGTGACAATAAGCAAGAAATCTAATCCTTCACAGTAAGGATAATACTCCAGCTATAGAAAATTGTTTACTTCCTCAAAAGAATACACAATACAGCAAACCCCATGTTTTCTTACTGCCACATTTTAAATCATATTGTTCTTAGTGGGCTTAGCAAGGTTGATGTATCTTTTGTGTAGAGATAAATGTCACAAGATCAATAATTTTTAATTTGAAACCAAGGATATTATTTCAAGGGAAGAATAAGTATGAACAAAAATATAACATTTTTATTACGATTTGTGCATTTTTATACACAGAGTTGAATATTACATTATACAATATTATCAAAATTGAATTATTGACACTGTTAAGTTGGTTAGGATTCTGCTTTTATAAATCTTGGTAAAATGTAAAAACACTTAACTACTATTATGTATGTGTAATGCCCATTGCTTATTTAAAACTTAAAGATGTAAACCTGAAGCTGGGCGGTGGTGGCGCACGCCTTTAATCCCAGCACTTGGGAGGCAGAGGCAGGTGGATCTCGTGAGTTCAAGGCCAGCCTGGGCTACCGAGTGAGTTCCAGGAAAGGCACCAAAGCTACACAGAGGAACCCTGCCTCGAAACAAAAAAATTTCACATGAAGAGATAAATGGTATAAAATATATGAAATAAAAATAATTATGAATGAGCTTTTGAGTAAGATGCTAATATACTAAACTATCACCCTGAATCTATCCAAACCATGGATTAACCTTCCACAAGAACTGTTTCATGAGAAAAAAATAATAAAATTTAGGTTCATGCCTTACTCCCTAAAGTCTTTTTGAATGCATATTATAAGTAACTCAGCAGTTCTCCATCCTTTTGCAGTCCATAAAATAATGGAGCCAGGATTTTATAAAATTGGACAAGGAGTACAATTTATGAAACTAGAATTCAATATTTTTCACATTATTGAAATAGTGGAGGAGGTCACTCACAGAAATATCCCTATCATCTTTATATATTATGATATTATATGCAACAGAAATACTATTTTTATCTCCACACATGAACAGTGTTTTCACTGCTGAAAAGATACCTCTGTAGAAGGTTTCTTTGCAAACAGAGTTGTTTTGTTGAACTAGCAGATTTTAATACTATCATTCATTTGATTATAAAATATAGTAATGCATTTGTTAATATATCTTAAATATGTAACATAATAATACCATTTAGTAATTCTNTGAGAACTATATATAATGTACTATGTCGNTATTCAACCCCAACTCTTCCTAGACCACATTCCTCCAGTCCTCTTTTTATATGTATTTTTAGAAGACACTATCTTAGGAATACATACTGGTTCTCTGGCTCCTCTCTTCTTTTCACTGCCTCATCAGTGATGTTCCCTGAGCTTTAGATGTAGAAGTTGTGTTCCAAGTGTATTAACTGGGGACAGGTACCTCACTGTTAGTTGTCTCCTAGAGTTTAAATGGTTGTAGCTTTCTATAATAGTCCCCATTTGCTGGACAAAAAGTTTCATTGATGAGGGCTAAGAGCTTCATTTATCTGTGAGTATAAATATTAAAAATGAAGTTAGAAATTATACTAATTTAGCAAAATAGCATTAGAAGATTTTCTTTAGGTTCCAAAGGTTCACTAGCTATTGGTAACTAGCTAAGCTTACAGTACCAGGAATGAATTTACAGTACCAGGGTCTTATGTCCAATAGGTGGCTGTTAATTACCTGAGTATAAGTGTCAATATCGAATCATTTGGAATATCTTGTTCTGATCATCGCTGTGATTTGTACACATTACAGTTAGATAAGATTATTGATTACTTTGTTGATTGCATAGCTCCCTCTGAAAATATGAGAGTTAACCCTGAAGAGACTTCCAGGTGAGAACCTGATTCACTCCTCAAAGTCCTGTTGTTTGATATGTGTGGTGTATTCAGTTCTATGATCTTACCTTCTTTTTCTGGAAGGCACCATGGGCTATGACAAACATGATCTTTTACACTCCTTATACCAAAATGAAAGAGGTTCTATAAGCCTGGCATTGATGGTTTTGTTAAATAGTCCTATGGCTGGGCAACATAGCATTCCAAATACCAAAATTGAATTTTAAAATTCTCTCTCTCTCTCTCTCTCTCTCTCTCTCTCTCTCTCTCTCTCTTTCTCTCTCTCTCTTACTCTCACTCTTTCTCTACCCTAAAACAATATGATTCACTATGACATTTAAAAAAAACACTTAGTGATTTGGTCCCTCCCTTCCCTCCCCTTCTGTGTTGCTCTCTATCTCCCTTTCTAGTTAAGTTTATCCTACTCATATTTCCCAGTCACCATTTCATAGTAATTGTATCTTACAGTTTTCTTTCCTAGAATGGATAATATTAATTACAGTGTAAATATAATAAAAAAGTATTGATCTTTTCATAGTCTAATAATTTTCCACATGACAGTGAAAAACAATTTACAAATTAGTTTTATTTCCTACTGTGTTGCTTTGTTTCTTCACACATATATAAATATGTTTTATATGAGTTTGACTGTCCATGCACATTTGCATGCATGGTCTCAAGTATGGATGCCAGAGGCCAACTTCTGAGAATGGCATCTCTTCTACCAACTTTGTGCTCTTATTACCTAACTCAGGTTGGAAGACTTGGAGTAAGTTAATTTAGCCAATGAGCTAACTTATAGGTCCTTCTCTGTCGTATTAATAATAGGTAAGTATGATGAAAATAAGACTGTGTTATCCTTAAGAAAAGACTTATCACCCCTCCCCAATTTTTTAAATCTGTGTAGTTAAATATTCATGTATCCTAACATATATCTCAGTACACTTTTTGTTAGAGCACAGATGTAGGAATCAGAATCAATTGCAATTATTTCATATGAGCTCCCCTCAAGGGTTTAACCTATTATTAAATAATCCTCTGGAAAACTCAATCTCCACTTTACAAGAGTGTGTTATACAGTGTCACTTGTGTGCTCTGGTAATGACCATCAAGGATTTTCAAGTAACAATGAAAAAATACTGTCATAGCCTATCACCATAGTCTCAAAACGTTCATTACAGTTTAGGGTTTGGAAGCCATGGAAAATGATATGAACATGTTACGAATACTTCATTAGGGGATTTGATCATCTTTATATTAACATGTGGAGTGCTTAGAACAGTGTATTTATTATTGAATCTGTAGTATTAGGAAATTCAGAATTATCTTCACTGTGACTATATGTGTGTGTGTGTGTGTGTGTGTGTGTGTGTGTGTGTGTGTGTGCTTGTGTGTATTCAGAAGTTGTTGGAAGTTATAAAGAAAGTAATTTTCTGATATAACTTTTTCTCAGTAACAAATATAGAGCTTATAAATAAAAATGATGAAAACTCCTTTTCATTACACTATTTTCATATAATCACATTTTACCAATGACATTCTTTAGGCTTTTATCAAAACCACATTTGTCTCCTTTTAAAGTATCTCATGGTTCCAGTGGGAGACTGGAAGACAGGCTATATCAAGAGAAGTTTGGCAAATTTCTTGCAGATTTCATCTAGACTCATTTTGAGAATCACACTCTTCTTATTGATTCTTCCAGCAGCAAAGGACTAAAATGTGTGCACCTCAAAATAGAAATCTTACCTCCACCGTGCAAGAGCACTGTTCTTTTCTTTCTCTTTTTTAAAAAAAATACTATTATTTTCTTTCTTTTTTTATTAAAAGATTTTCTTATTTTGCATACCAACCACAGAACCCCCTCTCCTCCCTCCTCTCATCCCCCAGCCTTGCCCCTCAACCCACCCCCCAATCCCACCTCCTCCAACACAAGGTCTCCCATGGAAAGTCCCCAGAGCTTGGTACTTTCACTTGAGGCGGGTCCAAGACCCTCCTCCCTGTGCCTAGGTTGTACCAGGTGTCCCACCATAGGCATTGCACTCCAAATAAAATAAATAAATAAATAAATAAATAAATAAATAAATAAATAAATAAATACAAGTTCATGCTGCATGAACTGTCAATGAATAGCTGAGGAGCCCTCTCCCATAGACATATGGAAACAGATGCAGAGATCCACAACCGGGTGCCAATCCGAGCCCCAGGAGTCCAGTTGTGAGAGAGGAAAATTGTATGAGCAAGGGATATGGAGAACATGACTGGAAAATGTACTGAGATGGCTAGCCAAACTAGTGGAAACGCATGACTTGTGGACTAATAGCAGTGGAGCCCCCATGGTGCTGGACTGAGCCCCCTGGATACTTGAGACAGTGGTTTAGTGTGAACTGTTTAGGGGGCCCACAGGCGGTGGGATCGGGATCCATCTCTAAAAAAGTTATTTTATTAAATTAAAAAATATATCAAACTTTCTATTTATTTTACATACCAACCACAGTTTCCCCTTCCTCCTCTCATTTTTTCCCTACTCCCACCTCCTTTCTACCCCCTATGCACTCTTCAGAAAGGGTAAGGCCTCCCATGCGAGTTAACACAGCATGGCTTATCAAGTTAAAGTAGNACCAAGCTCTTTCCCACTGTATCAAGGCTGAGCAAGGCATCCCACCATAGGAAATAGATTTCAAAAGTCAGCATTTGAGCCAGGGACAGATTCTAATCCCATTGCTAGGGGCCCCACAAACAGACCAAGTTACACAACTCTCACCCATATGCAGAAGGTTTAGGTTGATCCCATGCAGGCTCCCAAGCTTTCTGTCTAGAATCCAAGAGCTCCACTAGCTCGGGTCAGTTGTCTCTGTGGGTTTCCCCTTCATGATCTTAAACCCCTCCCCTGCTTATATAATCCCTCCTTCTCTTCTAATGAACTCCCAGAGCTTAGCCCAGTGTTTGGCTGTGGATCTGTGCATCTGCTTCCATCAGTTACTAGATGAAGATTCTATTACAATTAGGGTAGTCACCAATCTGATTACAAGAGAAGGCCAGTTCAGGCACTCTCTCAGCTATTGTTAGCAGTCTTAGCTGGGGTCATCCTTTTGGATTCCTGGGAATTTCTCTGACATCAGGTTTCTCCCTAACCCCATAATACTCTCCTCTACCAAGGTGTTTTTTCCTTGCTTTCCCTCGCCTTCCCTCCCACAACTCAGCAAACCCAATCCATTATGTTCCCAACCCCCACACCCTTCCCTCTATGCCCCCAACCATTATTCTTTTCTACAACCCTTGTTATTAATGATCCTTCTACTGGTATCTGTAAAACAAACAAACACAAAACAAACCTATAAGTCAATTGGGCTCCATTAAAATATCTGAAAGTTTAGTTATACCAAAATTTTTATACTGTTATACTAGCATTAGGAGAGTTATTGAATCCTAAGTTTCATTATCTCAAAATGCCTTATCCAATTATAATAACATACCTCTAATCCCATCTCATGGGATGTAGAGGCAAGGGCCTGAAGGTTTTGAAGCCAACCTGACTCATGTAGAAGTAAATATGAGATATATAGTAAAACCCTGTCTCAAATCAGTGGCAAAATAATTAACAAACAAACAAAATCCTGCCATATCTTTTGGTTTTATACATTTGGGATTTCCAATGTGAAAAAAAAAGCAGGAAGAATTATTTTTAAATAATTAATAGAATTTTTATTTTTTATATTGACTTATTAATGCAAATGCTTATTGCAAAATTCAAGCCAGATGAAGATCATGATGATTGTGACAATGATGATAATAACAAGGATGGACTAAAGGAAACAATACATATGGTATTAATGAATAAAATTGTGTATTACACCTGAAGTTAGAGCAATCATATAATGATTAATAACGATATATAGAATATAAGGGAAAAGTTGAAAACAATTATTCCAATGTGCTTCTACTTTATGACAGTTTACATATCATTTGAGTGTATTACTCAAAGTGTCATATATTGAAAATTAATCCCCATTGTAAGGTATTCAATGTCGGAAAACACTCTTGGGAGGTAATGAGAATGGAGAACTGCATCAATATTGTGTGGCTGTTTTATTTGAGTTGGGCATGGCCATTGAAATCATGAGACAAAGCAGCTATGATCACCCCTAGGAGAATTCCTGAAAAACAGCCTATAAATATCTCATGGTGGGAGAAAGGAAAAGCTAACAATTCTCATGGGGCTTACAAGGATCAGAAGCATTCATGAGCTTCTCATGAGGCCCTTCTTATTCCCTGGAGATTGATGGAGTTGAGACATTTTTAAAAAAACATTTCATTATGATACACATCCCTTGGTGAATCTGTATCTGATCGGCCCATGGGATCTCTTGGTGATGTAACTACTTTTAAATCACTAATAATCTTGTAAGCAATCTCAACAAACTCAGTGGTTCACCAATATGCACTTTAATTTAATCCCCTTGTTTTTGTCTGTTACCACTCTTTAAATTTTTTGCTAGCAAGATTAGAATTTTCTTTCATATTATTCTTAGAAAAGTCTTCTAAAAATAAAGTAATCGATGTGGAGTTTTATAATCCAATATTGGTGACTTCATAATTACATGGATTTATTTTCATATGATTTTTCTCAAAAATTCTTTAGACTCTGTTAGCCTTTTCCCATAGTCACTGTTCTACATAGCCTTCCTATCCAAGATCCCAATTAATAATTCCTGTTACATTGCTTGTATTTAGCCCTTTATATCACAGGATTCCATCTCCCCTCCATTGAAAGCCTTTACCCTGCCCCCTTGGCCATTATTAATTTCCTTATCTAATAGGGTCATCTAAATGAAGCACAAATGTCCAAATATTCAAAGGTATCAACTTCTTATGAGAAAAAATATATGGTGTTTGTCTTTCTGGGTTATCTCACTCAAGTTTATTTTTTTCAGTTCCACTCAATTACCTGCAAATTTCATAATATTGTCTTTATTAACTGTTGAATGATATTCTCTTTTGTAAATGTATCACATTTTCATTATCCATTAATCATTATTGCATATCTATATTTTTTCCATTTCATTGATAGTCTAGAAACTAATTCAATGTCAGATATGGAGCTAGTAGAGATATTTTCTGATTGTGTATTCTGCTTCTTGAATGATGGTCTTTTTTTCTGTACCAAAACTTTTTGGTTTCTTGTTCTTCCACGTTTTGTCAATTATTCACATTAATAACTGTTTAACTTCAAGTGCTGTCCTGTGCCTCTAAGTTCTAGTCTATTTCTAATATCTTCTCTAACCAATACAAAGTGTGAAGTCTCAAGTCGAGATCCATGATCCACTTGGAATTGAGTTTCTGTGGAGTAAGACATAAGGTTTTAATTTTTAGTTATCCAGTTTGATCAGAACTATTTGTTGAAGATGATTTTTTTTGTCTACTATGATATTTGGGTCTCTTTTTCAAAATTTAGGGGGCTATAGTTGCATGGACTAATAATTAGCTACTTAATTCAACCCCGTTGACCAATGTTTTTATACTGTTTTTTATGCCAGTACCATCTTGTTTTTATTACTAGAGTTCTGTAGCATAATTTCAAGTCAGGGATTAGAATGTCTCCAGTGGTTCAGGATCATTTTGGCTAGTGTGTGTGAGTGTGTGTGTGTGTTTGTGTGTGTGTGTGTTTATGTGTGTGTGATTCTTAATAAAATTTACAAACATTTTCCCATTTTGTGAAGAACTATGCTATGATTTTCATCAGGATAGCATTAGATGGGTATCTTTACTAGATTAATGCTTCTAATACATTAACATGGAAAGTTTTTCTTCCATCTTTTGGTATATTTTTCATTTTAATTCTTCAATGGCTTAAAGATTTTATTATGCAAGTCTTTCACTTTTTTGACTAGATTTATTCTGAGAACTAGTCATGTATTTTAGGATATTTTGAAAGGTATTTTCCCTTCATTTCCTTCTCATTATGTTTTATGTTTGCGGTTAGTATATAGGAAAGCTACACAGAACCCCACAACTAGTCAAAATGCAGAAAATAAGAGATTTNATAGTTCCCAGTCCAAAATGGGCATTTTTATCACACATTTCCATCTCAAAGCTAAGAAATCGTTTCAGCAGAAGAGAAGGAAAGACTAAAAGTGTCAGAGGCTACAGAATACTACAGGAAATGTTACTTTTTAGGACACAACAAAGCAGTTGCACATATAAACTCATTACAGGTTTTATAGCATGTGCAAGACTTGACTGAGTGAGTCCCAGAATGGAACAGGAGGTGGACCCAAATTTCCACCCCAAGTTTGGGAGGATTTAACAATTGATAGCATCAAGAGAAGAGTCAGCTTTTCTAAGGAGCATTGTGCTGGGTAGGTCATCCAAGCACCAGGAGATTGCTCAATATCTAATAGTTTTGGGTCAACATAATTAGATATACTTGGGCTTAAGACAAAGAGTAGAAGGAATAGGATCTCTTGAGAATTGGAAGTTTATTTTGGAAAAGTTTGCTAGTGAATATGACCAAAATACATTGTAAAAACCTTTCAGAGAATTAATAAAAATATTCTTTTTCAGAAAGACTCTAAAGCGAGATGAGAGAACACAAAGGCACACTTAAGATTCCCATTCTTTTCATGTAATACAGTGCACTGGCTCAATACAATACCAACAAGAAGTCTTAAGGTGGGCCTTTGAGAATGACAAAGCATACCAAAGTCTTTAGAATGTATCCTGTGGTATTAAACTGTTAGTGAACCAAAATGGACAAATATGAAAGTTTATTGCTAATATAGGAATTGATTCATAATTAAAGAAGGACAAAGCCAGAAGAGGAGCACATTTTGATGAAACACAAACTGCCTGAAACTTTGTAAAATATTTTATTAACTTTAATACATTGTTTACACTGTTAGTGACTGAAAACTGGACATCACTCTCTCCTGAAAAAAACCTAACAATTGATATTCACTCATGGCTCCCTGAGCTTATTTTTGTGACAGTAATTTTTTAATTATTACTACATTAGTAATACAAATGTGTATGGAAATTAGTGCATCAGGAGAGTTACAGGAAAATTAGATGTTAGGCAAGAAATAAAAGATTTTTTTAATAATTTTTTCAGCTTTTGCAAAAGTATTTTAATAATTATAATAAATGTTCATAATGCAAGGCCAAATATACAAAATAGTCAAAATTAAGCTTAAATTCTGATTACATCATATCTGACTGAAGTAAGGAATCTAGAGTGAGAAGAGCATGGCTTGGACTCTGCCCATCACAAGCTGTATGATTTTGAGCAGTCACTGTACCATCTAAGCATTTACTCTCTTGCCTATAAGAACAATAGTTGCCAACACAAATGGCTATTGGGAGAATTAAATCGGATGGTATGTTTGAAGTTTTGCACAGAATCAGTCTACTATAAGCAATTGAGTGGAGGAAAAGGTTTTTCTTCGTTTCCAAATTCAGGTCATGGTTCATCATTGAGGAGATCAGAGCAGGAACTCAAGTGAGAACTTAAAGCTGAAACCATGAAAGGAAGCTGCTTGCTTCCCTGCTGAAACTTCAATGTACATCCCAGATCCATCTCCCTACTTATAATGGACCTGATCCTTCTACATCAATCAGTAACCAAAACAATCCCTCACAGACATACACATAGAACAAACATATAAAGACAATTACTCAATTGGTACTACTCCCCACTTCCAGGGGAATCTGGGCTGTGTCAAGTTGATAGTTAATGCTAACTTATAACACCTACCAAAACTTCAAGAGGACACATCCAGTAAGGCTCAGTGATTCCCGAAACCAGGTTACGCATTATGTGCATTGGTGTTTTTCCTGCATGTATATGATGCTGTTGGATCTTCTGGAGCTGCAGTTACAGACAATTGTGACCTGCCATGTAGGTGCTGGGAATTAAACCTGGGTCCTCTGGAAGTGCAGCCTTAAGTGCTCTTAACCACTGAGCCATCTATCTCTCTAATACCATGTTTGTTTTAATATTTTCAAAATAGTTAAGCATGAATGAGCTGATGTAAAAACATTACAAAAAATAGAAGTACTTAGTATCTTCTATCTGTAAGACAAATTCTTCAAAGATTGTGCAAAGACATAGGAGAAACGGTATTCATTTTGATAACTAGTGTTGGTAAACATAAATGCAATATGATACTCCATTTCTATTTTTCACCATATACAAAAATCAGCTCAAAATGGATGGAAAATGGTGTTAGTATTCAAAATCTGAGAAAGGTAGAAGATAACCAAAGAAAACAATGTCACAATATTGGTATAGAACTAATGATTTTGTCTATTAAAAATTACAGATGATCAAAATAAAAAATATACTACATCAAAATAAAATAAACATCTATATAGCAAAGAAAACAATTATCAGATTTAAAAGGAAACTGATAGAATAAATAGTTGAAAAAATATTCATATAATAAAGGATTAATGCATAGATACAGAATGAACTAAATTTTCTCATTTTAAATAGATGAGGATTCAAGGAGAAATTTCCCAATTGGAAACATATACAAGGCCAGCATTAGTTGGTGGATGGCCCAAATGAATAATGATCAAGACAATATAAGACATAGCCACAATAACATACCATATTACCCAAAATAAGTTAGTTATCATGAAAAAATAATAAAATTTTTGGAAGATATTAAGAAGTAGGAATGTAAGTTTAAGCGTTGCTTTCAACAAAGTGTAAGCTTAAGAAAACTCAAAGTAAATGAACTGCTTTATAATTCAACATTCCACATCTGATTGTGTATATACAAAGCAAGTAGTAGCTGCAACTCTTAAGTTGATTGCAACTCTACTTATTGCAGACAGTATATGGAACTAACCTGGCATCTAATGATAAATGAAAGGGTAAAGGATATAAAAGATGTATACATAACCAATGAAGTACAATTCACTCTTGGAAGGAAATGCTGCCATTTGGGGAAATTTCATAGAACATAGAAGACATTTTATCAGCACAGAAATAAAATATCTGCATTTTCCCATTAGCATGTTCTCACTAAAAACCCAAAAATTGACTTTACAGAAATAGAGGTAAAAAACACTTACCAGAGATTGAGAAAAGCTAAAAGGGCAAGGAACGAAAGGTATAAGGAATGTTAATTAATAGGGCCAGATATACACTTAGAGAAGATAATTAAATTCTATTGATCTAGAGATGTGTAGAATGACCAAAATTAATTACAATTTATTGTTCATTTTAAGAACTCAAGAACTTCAAATATTTCTACCACAGAGAAATAAAAAATGTTTGAGTGGATGCATATGCCAATTATCCTAATTCAATTATTATACATGATATTCATTTGCTAAAATTCACAATACATTCTATAAATATTTGTATTGGTTATTTGTAACTATTAAAGAAAATACATGAGCTTAAAGAAGTAAATGTTTAAATACTAACAGTCAAGGTNCCTACTACTAGAAGCTGAGCGGAAAGAAGCTAGTTGGTAGGAATATCCAAAGTGTGGAGAGTTGACAAGGATGAGACTGTACAGATCAAGAAATGTNTTATCATTGGTATTGAATGACACTTATCTAATATATCAACACTTGTGATCTCCAGAAGGAACATAGTCTGGCCTGCTTTTGTATGCCCCTTTCAACATACAGCAATCAAGTAGAGAATCCCAATCCATACTGCTAACCTCATCCACTCCTCCTAGAATATCTTTCCCCATTCCTAGTCAGAGAGATATGATGTACCTCACCCTCCTCCTAAATTCCATCCACTACAGGCAACAACACCAATTCTGACTGCAAGATTCAGCACCAACTACAGCCAATCTGTCAAACCCAAGAACCATCCCTCTCCTGGGACAGAAACTAGAACTACACCAGCAGCTTCATTCAAGCCCAAACCTTATATCAGAACTATGTGTCATATACCTGTCATATATACTCCCTACACCTTGACATGCCTGGAGTACATCCCAAATACAGATAATAAGGATATAGAAAGCAAATAAATATCCACCAAAATTTGTAGACCTTTAGAAATGTCTTCCCCTACCAAAAAAATGGTTTATATTACATACAGGATAAAGATTTCAAAACAGAAATACTAAGCATAATCAAACACCTAAAAGAGGATATGAATAAATAATGAAATGATAATCATGAAAATAAAAGTGCTAGATAAACTAGTGAAGAAATATGAGATGTAAAACATAATTTACTAATAAGGTTGAATTTATGTATAAAAGTTCAAATGAAATAAAACTTGAAATAAAGAAGTCACTTATGACATCTATGAACCTCAATGACCAGCATGGCACAATATCTCTAAACTTGCAGTAGTGCATCACATGTCTTGATGGTAAATAACAGCTAATTAAACTTGAGACCCACTCAACTAAATAAAAACCATGCCAGATACTAGAAACCTAGCCAAATATTCAGTGTTATTTAAGTCATGAATTTTGGAGAGGAACCTACAACCACCACTTTATTATACCAGCGTAATCCCTAATTAATCTAATCTAAGTACTGGTCTTTATGCCAACAGATAAATGTAATCCTCACCCCTCCTCAAGGAAACTTTTATTTGCAACATTAGAACACTACAGAAAAATACAACCAGTCAAAATGCAAGGGATTGCTAGGCAGCCAGGGCCACGTCAACATCCATTCCATCTGTTATCTGCTGGAGCGTGTAAAGGGACTGATCCTGTAGACCCAAAGCTTCAGATTTTCTACAACATAGGGCAACAGCAGGATAATCAAGAAGATTTCCAGTGAGGGCCCAACATCAATAGTATAGCAGAAACCAGAGGCCTTGAACCAGACCAATGACTCTGGAATGAACACATGCAAGTAAAGACATAAGGATAAAAGGACTTCCTGCATGACTCACTGTGCCACAATACAGCTTTCATGATGAGGTTGGTTTTTTTTTCCCTTCTCTCTTTGTTTTTCTTTTTTCTCTTAAAATTTATTTTATTTTTGGGAGGGTTGCAAGGGCACAGGATGGATATTAAGAATGGGGAAATGAATGGGATAGAGATGCATGATATGAAAGGCACAAAGGATAAATAAAAAGGAGAATAATTCAGTTATAGAATCAGGTCCCAGTGAATATATCTACAAAACACCCCTTCACCTTAGGCTCAGAGAACATTGTAGAAAAGGGAACAGAAAGGATTAATAAGATTGACAAACCTTCAGCTAATATAACCCAAAGAAATATACAAATGATATATTTGATCTAAGTAAATTAGAGACAATGATCTAAGTAAAATTAGAGACAAATAGAGAGGTGGTACAAAAGATTCTGAGGAAATTCAGAGAATAATTAGAAGACATGTTAAAAAAACAGAGAGAGAGAGAGAGAGAGAGAGAGAGAGAGAGAGAGAGAGAGAGATCTATATTCCAACAAACTGGAAAAATCAAAAAGGAAAAAGATGAATTTCTAGGTGTATACAACTTAAGTTAATTTAGAATGAAGTAAGTAATTGAAACAGACCTGTAACACCCAATAAGATAGAAGCACTAAATGAAAATCTCCCAATTTCAAAAAGCCCAGGACTAGATGGATTCAGTGTAGAATTCTATCAGACCATCAAAGAAGAATTAACACAAATATTCAGCAAAGTATTTTGAAAAATATAAATGGAAAACTCTCATATTTATTTCACAATCCCAGGTGATACATTATAATAGAGTTATATATAGTTATAATACCCATATATCAAAACTACTAAAAACAAATATAAAACATAGGTCATAAAATTTGAAAATGAACAATGAAAGGGATATGGGAGAGTTTGAAGAGAGGAAAAGGGAGATGAGAATAATAAAATGGTATTAAAATTGTATGAACAGTGTGGTGATAGTTATGCATCTATTTGCAATCTTCTACATATGAACATCCAGTTCTGCCAACATAATTTGTTTGAGATGCTTTCTTTTTTCCATTGTACAATTTTGGCTTCTTTGTCAAAAATCAGGTGTGTGGATTAATGTCAGGTTCCTGAATTCGATTCCATTGATCCACATGTCTGTTTTTATGCTAATGCCAAGTTGTTTTCATTACTATAGCTCTATATGAGAGGTTAAAGTCAGGGATAGTGATGCCTCCAGAAGTTCCTTTATTGTACAGGACTGTTTTGATTATTGATTTTGTTAATTTAGATATCTGGTTCTGGCTTTTGGTTAGTTTGTGCATTTATATTCATTGAATTCTAGGAATTCGAGATACGCCACATTAATGAAGGTGTTTATGAGCTGTAGGAGTTCCCTGGTAGAATTCTTGGGGTCACTGATGTATACTACCATATCATCTGCAAATAGTGAAAGTTTGACTTCTCCCTTTACAAATTGTATCCCTTGATCTCTTTTTGGTGTCTTATTGCTCTAGCTAGAACTTGAGTACTATATTGAATAGATANGAAGAGAGCAGACAGCCTTGTCTTGTTTCTGATTTTAGTGGAATCATTTTTTCTTTCCATTTAGTTTGATGTTGGCTGTTGGCTTGCTATATATTGTATTATGATTAGGTATGTTTCTTATATCCCTGCTCTCTCTAAGACCTTTNTCATTAAGGGCCATTGGATTTTGTCAAAGACATTTTCAGCATCTAATGAGATGATCTTTTTTTTTTCTTTCAGTTTGTTTTTAAGGTGGGTTACATTGCCAGATTTTTGTATATTGAACCATCCCTGCATCTCTGGGATGAAGCCTACTTTATTTTGATGGATGATTTTTTTGATATGTTCTTGAACTCAGTTTGCCAATTTTTTTTTTTAGTATTTTTGCACCAATGTTCATGAGGGAGATTGGTCTATAATTCTTTTTATCAGTTGCATCTTTGTGTCTTCAGGTATAAGGGTAACTGTAGCCTTATAAAAAGAGTTTGGCAATGTTCCTTCTGTTTCTATTGTGTTGAACAATTTGAGGAGTATTGGTATTAGCACTTCTTTGAAATTATGGTAGAATTCTGCAGTGAAAACATCTAGCCCTGGGCTCTTATTTTTTTTCTTTTTTTTGATTGTGAGACTTTTGATGACTGCTTCTATTTCCTTATGGATTTTAGGCCTATTTAAATTGTTTCTTCTCTGGTCTTAATTTAATTTTGATGCATGGTACCTATCCAGAAAATTGTTTATTTTTTTTACATTTTTAGATACTGTGGAGTACAAGTTTTTGAAGTATGACCTAGTGATTCTCTGGATTTCTTCAGTGTCTGTTTTTATGTCCCGCTTTTCATTTCTGATTTTGTTAATTTAGATATCTGTTTCTGCCTTTTGGTTAGTTTGAATAAGGATTTGTTTCATTGATTCTTTGTGTTGTTCTCTTTGTTTCTATCTGGTTGATTTCAGCCTTCAATTTGTTTATTTCCTGTCATCCACTTCTCCTGGGTATGTTTGCTTCTTTTTGTTCTAGATCTTTCAGGTGTGCTGCTTAGTCACTTGTGTGAGATATCTCCATGTTCTTTATGTAGGCACTTAGTGCTATGAACTTTCCTCTTAGCACTACTTTCATAATGCCCTATAGGTTTGGGTATTTTGTGCATTTATATTCATTGAATTCTAGGAAGCCTTTAATTTCTTTTTTTATTTCTTCTTTGATCCAACGGTGATTCAGTTGTGCATTGTTCAATTTCCATGAGTTTGTAGACTTTTTGCAATTTGTATTGTTGAATTCTCACTTTAAGCCACGATGATCAGGTAAGATAGAGGGAGCTATTCCCATATTTTTTGTGTCTGTTGTGATTTGCTTTGTGTCCAAGTATGCAGTCAATTTTAGACAAGGTTCCATGGGGTGCTGAGAAGATGGTATATTCTTTTGTGTTTGGGTGAAATGTTCTATAGATGTCTATTAAGTCCATTTAAGTCATAAAATCTGCTAGTTCCCTTATTTCTCTGTTAAGTTTCTGTCTGACAGACCTGTCCAGTGGTGAGAGTGGGGTGTTTTGTTTAAATATGGTTTTGTCATAGAATATCTTGAATTCTCTGCCTATGGTGATTGAAAACTTTGCTGGACATGGTAGTCTGGGCTGGAATTCATAGTCTCTTAGTGTCTGCAGAACATCTGTCCTGGACCTTATGGCTTTCAGAGTTTCCATTGAGAAGTCAGGTGCAATTCTGATAGTTCTACCTGTATATGTTACTTGGCTTTTTTCTTTTGCAGGTCTTAATATTATTTCTTTATTCTGTATGTTTAGTGTTTTGATTATGATGTGGTGAAGGGACTTTTTTTTGGTCCAGTCTATTTGGTGTTCTGTAAGCTTCTTGTACCTTCATAGGCATGTACTTCTTTAGTTTGGGAAAGTTTTCTTCTACTATTTTTTGAACTTATTGTCTGTGCCTTTGAGCTTGATTTCTTATCCTTCTTTTATTATTAGAACCTATTATTGTTAGGGTTGGTCTTTACATGGTGTCCCAGATTTCCTGGATGTTTTGTGCAAGGAATTGGATTTAACATTTTCTTTGACAGATGAATCTATTTGCTCCATTGTATCTTCAATGCCTGAGATTCTTCCCTCCATTTCTTGTATTCTGTTGATTATGCTTGCATCTGTAATTCCTTTTCATTTATCCAGATTTTCCATTTCCATAATTCTCTTGGTTTATGTTTTCTTTATTATCTCTTTTTTTTAATTATCAAGTCTTGAACTATTTCTTTCACCTGTTTGATTGTTTTTCTTGGCTTTCTTGAAGGGATTTGGTGATTTCTCCCAATTTTTTGTTTGTCTTTTCCTCTGTTTCTTTAAGGGAATTTTCCTTTTCCTTTTTTAAGGGCATCTATCATCTTTATAAAGTTATTTTAACGTCATTTTTTTCTGCTTCATCTGCATCGAGATTTTCAGGTCTTGTTGTTGTACAATCCCTAGTTTCTGGTAGTGTCATATTCTTATGCTGCCATCTACCCATCCCTTGCCCCAATCAGTGCCGGTGGAGCCTGTGACTCCAGGGATCACTGAGGGCTCTGGGGATGGTGGAGAGAGGAGAGGCTGCTGCTGTCTGGTTGCTGAAGCTCTTCCTCCAATAGGTGCAGGTGAGGCCTGTGGCTCCACTGGGTGCTATTCTGCAAATTGGTACAGGTGTGTCCTGTGGTTCCTGTGGTCACTGATGTGGTAGAGTATGTTTAGTGTGGAAAGGATGCTGCTTCCTCGTCTCTGGGAGTGTGTTGGATGAGGGAGGGCCAGGGCTGTCCAGTTGGGAGCTCAGAAACTCAACTCTGCTGCTAATAGTGCAGGTGGAGCCTGTGATTCTGGTGGTCACTGATCCAGTTAACTTCTCTTAATACAACCCAACATCCATTCATTTCAAACGTCCTCAGAGGAACAGGGATACAGGAAGCAAGAAGCAATATAAAGTAATCCCATATTTGACAATCTTCTGAAAAGAGAGACACTCAAAGCAGATATGCTAAAATAAGAATAAAACAAAGATGAATACTTTTTCTATGTCTTCTTAAAACAGTACTTGAAGTCTTATCTAGAGCAAAAAAACAAGCTAAAAATATAAAAGAAAGAAGTCAAGGTATATTTATTTGTAAGTGGTATGATTCTATATGTATAAGACCTTAGATTCAACCAAAAAAATTCTGAATGAAGCCACCTTATATACAATTGAGAAACATGCAAAAAAAGAAAATCAAGAAAACCATACCATTTAAAATAGTCTCAAAAAGACTATTTGAATAAATATAATGAAAAAGTAAAGTACTTTTACAGTAAAAAATTAAAACACTAAAATGATAAATTGAAAAAATATACCTAAAGATAGACCTGCTCTCATGAATTGGAAGTTTGGTTAATCTTGTGAAAAATGTGGTCTATATACTTAATGTTATTTCCCTCAAAATTCCTATAAATTCTTCTTCGAAACTGAAAAAAAATCTTCAATTTAACATGAAAATATAAAAGATCCAGGATAGCCAAAGCATTTCTTAACAACAGAAAAGCCGTTTGGAGATATCACCTTCCAAGATTTCACATTATGCTACATTGTCTTAATAAAGAAAATATATAAGACTAGTATAAAAATTAGCATTTTTACTAAAGAAATAAAATTTATGAAACATATATAAATTCATACTCCTATAGCTACCTGATTTTTAATAAAAAAAAGTCATAGAGACAAATTGGAGAAAACAATATCATTAACAAATTAACAAATGCTTGGGGTAAAACTGTGCATNGCTACAATGGAGAAGAATGAAAATCCATCTTCATCTCTCATGCTTCATGAAACTAAACCTCAAATGTGTCAAGGAACTCGATAAAAGACTTGATAACCTGGATATGGTAGTAGAAAAGGCAGGAAATTTGCTTGAACTTTTTGATATAATTGGGCCTTTCTGAACATGACACCAAAAGCAATGGCATTACATTTAAAAATTAGTAAATAGAACCTCATGAAATTATAAACTTTCTGTAGAGCAAAAGGTGTCATCTTTTGAGGGAAGAGGCAGCCTATAGAATGGAAAAAAATTATTAAAATAGTGGGAACTCACAAAAGTTGGATGAACAGTCATGGAACCTATATGAGGCTGGGCTGGATCCTCCACATGGCAAGACAGTTGTGTAGTTTGATCTTCCTGGGGGGGCCTCTGGGCGGTGGGATCAGAATCCATCCCTAGTTCGTGAACAGGTTTTTTGGAGCTGGCTACCTATCATGGAGCACCTCTCGAGGGGCTTGGACTTGCCTCTACTGGATGTGCTTCCTAATGGGAGGTCTTGCCTTCTTTGGCGGGAGAGGTGAGGGGGGATGGGAGGAGGGAAGAGGGGGATCTTTGATTGGTGTGTAAAATGAATGAAAAATTTTTTATAATAGAAAAAAATAAAATAAAATGCCATAATAAATAACTAAAATAAAAAATAATTTTTATTCATTTTACATACCAACCAAAGAGCTCTCTCTCATCCCTCCTCCTGCTACCCCAGCCTTCCCCCACCCTCAAATCCCTCCTCTGAAAGGGTAAGACCTCCCATGGGAAGTCAGCAAAACCTGGTACATTCCTGCATCAAGGCTGAACAAAGCTTGTGGGAACTCATGAACTTTAGACCAACAGCTATGGAGCCTGCATGGGATGGGACTAGGTCCTCTGCATATGAGAGACTGATGTTTAGTTTGGTCTATTTGAGGGGCCCCTGGCAGTGGGATTAGGATCTATTTCATGAGCTTGCTTTTTGGAGCCCATTATCTATGGTGGGATGCCTTGCTCAGCCTGGAAAAAATCTTAACAAACTATTCTTCTGGTAGAGGGATAATATACAAACTACATTAAGAACTAAAAAAGAAAACAAGTATTTCGGGGTTTTTTTTATTATTATTAAGAGAGGCATGGAAATAAACAATCCTCAAAAGATGAAATACTAACAGCATAAAACATAGTCATCTAGGCTCTCCTCAGACTTCATGGTCTGGGTGGTGCATCCAGAATCTGCCTGGAGCCAGAGGCACCCTCATAACAAGTGCTACCAGAGGTTTCTAGGCTTAAGCATGGAAGAGAGGAAAGGTAACACCTCTGCACCATGTCTTGCAGCTTGGGTGAGCAGGATTCAACAAAGCACCACCTGTGACCAAACAAGAGCCCTAGTGCTGGGCAGTCAGAAATCATTGTGGAAAGAGTAAGGGGGATGGGGTAGAGCAGTGGAAGAGAGGGAGATACAAAATTGTTCATGAGCTGAGGATAGATGGATCCAGAGAGGTGAGCGTGGGGAGGAACAGGTTGAAGTGAATGACCTGTGGGCCAGCAGAATCCAGTGTGATGTCCAAGACTGAGCTATTGCCTAAGGCCAGGCCTTGGTCTGGTGCCCTGGAACAGAACAAAAGACATGTGCTGATGTTACCACAGGGAGTTGTGCAGGCATCTGCGGTCTGGGCAGCCACCTGGGACCCTGTTGGTATCTGAGGGTCACACTGCAATTGGGACCATATCAATCTGGGTAGCTTGAACATTCACCTGGAACCAGGATGACATTTTGGCCCAGGCTGCTGCAGAGAACCATGTATGGGTTCATGGTCCAGCTGTAGCTGGGGTTTATGTTGATGTTCCTGGCTCATTTTGCCNTAAGGGGCCACTAGGATGCCTGGAATCTGGGCTGCTGTCTGTGACTATGTTGGTGTTCATGTGCTGTGCTGTGATTTAGATAGCCAGTATGGTCAACTGGAGCCACAGTATCCTCAGGACCAGGGCTATGACAGAGGGCTAGGCCTAGGTCCTTGGCCCTGCTCCAGCCAGTGTCTGTGTTGATGTCTGTAACTCCTGAGATGACCAAAAAAGAAACTGACACTGGGGACATACTGATCTAGGTGACCTATGCTGCCACATGGGCATGGCAAAGTCCAGCTGAGCTGCTGCCAAGGGCCTTGTCTGGGTCCATGGTCCTGCTGTAGCTGGGGAGTGTGATGATATCCATGGCTCCAGTTAGCATAAGAGTGCTGGCTCTTATGCACTGAGCTAGCTATGCCCTTCACTGGCCCTGAGCTAGCTGGCCCCCTACCCCTTACTAGAGACTGCAGCAGGAGAGCTGGCACTGGCCTGTCAGGGGAAAGGTTGCCTGGCAGAGTACTCAGAAAAGATGGCCACTGCCCTTACCACAGGCATGCACCTCAGTGGCAGCACACAAAAGCTGATGCTGTAGTCTAGGATGGATGCAGGTAAANTGACAGTGAGGGAATGAGAGCAGGAAATCTGACCATGCACCCACTCTCTGCCAAGTGTTGGCATGGCTGAGAGAGTCCCTACCCCTCTCATACATTACTTTCAGTGGCAGGTAAGAGAGCTGGCTCTGGGGTCTCAAGAGAGGGAGAGGTAGCCCTGAACCTCATGTTCTCAGGGACATAAGTAAGCCAACCCTGAGGGCATGAGAGCAATAGAGCCGACTCTGCGCCACCTTTGTCTGCCATGCAGTGGCAGGGATGAGAGTAAGATACCCACCCTCTCCACCCCTTGCTACCTGTGATGGGTGAAAGAGTTGTCCCCAGAGCCATGAGAGTCAGAGAACTAGCCTTGCCCCTCATCAGCTGCAGCACACAGCAGTGTGGGTNCTGCAGGCCACCTAGCACTGACACTGTTGTTGGATATTCAGGTAAGCCAACCCTGAGTCCATGAGAATAGAAGAGCTGACCCTCTTCCTCTTATGCCCCCACCAGCAATCAGGGGAGAGGGAACTATACCTTGCCTGGACAAAACAGTTGAGCTGGCCCTGGTGATGTGGGTGTAGGTGACCCAGATCTGAAGACCTGAGAGCAGGAGAATTGGCCCTGTTCATTGCTGCAAGCTACATTGGGTGAGCTCTCCAAGGCAATGCTCATGAGAGAAAACTAGCAGGCTGAAAAACCCAGCTACTACCCAGGCCTACAACGAGTGTTTTGAGTTGGCCCACCCCTGCATCCACCAAATCTATGAACTGTTGGAGCATGTGAAGGGGATGAACCTACAGATCCAATGCAGCAGGGTCTTCATGACACAGGACAACAGGTTATCAAAAGGGAGCCCCATTGAGAGCCCAGTATGAGTGGTGTAGCAGAAACAGGAGAACTCAAGCCAGGCCAATGAAGTGTGGCAATGAACACTTGCAAGTAAAGATAAATGTGTTTGATTGGAACTTCAAGTTTGCCCCTGCATGATCCGGAAAGATCCCTTCCTCTCTCTCTCTCTTTCTCTTTCTCTTTCTCTTTCTCTTTCTCTTTCTCTTTCTCTTTCTCTTTCTCTTTCTCTTTCTCTTTCTCTTTCTCTTTCTCTTTCTCTTTCTCTCTCTCTCTGTGTCTCTCTCTCTGTCTCTCTCTGTCTCTCTCTGTCTCTCTCTCTGTCTCTCTGTCTCTGTCTCTGTCTCTGTCTCTCTCTCTCTCTCTAACCCCTACCATCTCAGAGAATTTCCAACAAAGAAAAGGCATCAAATGCCCAGTTCTGTATTCACAATGACCATTGAACATTGCAACTTACTTGCCAGTTGCTGCCAAGCCCAAATCCCCACCTAAGCATTCTGGCTTTTGACCATACTTGGGCACAAACCCAGCTTGTGGTAGACACATCATCACCCCTCACTTACAGGCTGTATAATCTCCCTGCTTTAGTTCCAGCATGTCATTTCTCTAGCCTTGATCTCTGGGACTGGAAAAACTCACCCAGTAGTTGCTTTACACAAATAAACTTCTTATTCTTTTTTCAATTTGGCTTGATCTGGTTTACTGTGTTTGTGGAGTAATCTATTATCAGGGTACAGAAAACCTATTCAAATGGACTAATGTGTAAATTGTGTGATTCAATGGGCCACACTACAGCTTCCATGACAATCTGAGAAGGCCTGACAAATATTATAACAGGCTCCTAATAACTCAGTTAAGAACTAGCCTTCAGTTTGTGCTTCTTGAAACTGAATAGACAGTTTCTGAGGGAGCCACCAAAAAGGACAATCAATCACTGGTGGCCCTGACAGTAAGGACAGAGAGAATTTCATGTAGCCATTCTCCACAGCATCTCAAGGTAATAGACAAGTAAGGACAAAGCCTAGGACTTGTTCAGACTTCCCTAAAACTGGAAAAGCTATAGCTTTAGCCAACTGTGCTAGCACTAACCAATTAGACACATTAATATGATTGCCACTTGCTTAAGTCACTTCTAGAAGGAATGATCTCACTGCCTTGAGACTTCCTTCAGTTGTGTATAGAAAAGACTGCAGGCCTTTTTTCATAGTTGCCATTTTGTGTTTGTGTTGAATGTGTGGCCTCAGCATGCTGGCATCTGGTATGCTGGAGATAATAAATGCTCTTTCTGTTTGCATACATGGATGGTGGTCATTTGTGGAACTTCTCACAATTCTTTCTTTTGGTTGGCTTTGGTTTTTTGCTTTGTTTTTTTTTGTTTTGTTTTGTTTTGTTTTTGTGTGTGTTTGTTTGGTTAGTTTTGTGTAGGGGCCTACAGAGCCAAGTTGTTTACAAGTAAAGAAGGTCCAGGGAGGAAGGAACCAAGTTGTTGACAAAGGTCTGTAGGAGTCTGTGGAGGAAGCAAGTAGGGAGAATCCTAAGCTGTTTATGTCTGGGTGACCTTTAAACTGATTGGCCCAATGGGGCATCTACTATGCCCCTCTCTCTAACCTTGTGGTTTCAGGCTTTAAAAGGGCTGACTCTTTTTGAAAAAAAGAAGTTCTTGCTTGACTGGACTCCCTGTCCCGTCTGATTGTCTCCCAGGAAAGGGAGGCTGGGAACGGGCGGACAGTCCCAGGTCGTCCCTTCTCAGGAGACCTAAGTTCTCAGTGGGGCAGACATCACAACAGTTTTGGGATTTTCTTGTTCAAGTTTTTGTTTCTTTGTTTTGGTTTTTGTTTTTTTTTTTCTTTAAATTTAGTTTTCATTTTAGGAGATGGTGCAAGGACAGAGGACAGATTCAAGGAGATGGGGAGATGAGTTGAATCTGAATGCATGATATGAAATCCATAAAGAATCAATAAAATCTAAAAAAAATAAGAGTATGCTCTATGAATCTGGACTTCATAATATCAAGCCTTAGTTTTATATATTTGATGTCACTGTTTTATATTTCAAAATGTGGCTTATTTCTACTCTTAGTAGTTTCATACAACTACTAAACTAAAAGCTATAATACATACATAGAGGACCTGGTATATAACTGTGTAGGCCCTGTGCTTGCTGCTTTAGTTTCTGTGACTTTGTATGAACTTTTCTTAGTTGATTTAGACGGCCTTGTTCTCCTGGTGTCCTCTATCCCCGGTGGAATTTGCTCTTCACCTCCTCTTCCATGAGGTTTCCTAAGCTCTGAAGTGAGAGATTTAATGTAGACACCCCATTTAGAGTAGTGTGTTCCAAGTCCTCTTTCTCTCTGCATAATATATGGCTCTGGGTCTCTGAATTTGGGTGCTGCAGGAGGAAGATTACCTGATTATGGCCAAATAAGAGACTGATCTATGAGTATAGCATTGAGATTCATTTTATCACAACTTTATTTTTCTAAGACTAGTAGTATTTGGTTTTACCCCAGATCTCTGGGCTATCTAATCTCTGGTTCTTGGTCACACACAGTATTGGGTATGGATTGCACCTCATGAAGTGGGCCTTAAATCAAATCAGATATTTGTTGGTTACTGCCACAAGTTTTATACCACCATGGCCCTAGCGTGTTTTTCAGGCAAGTCAGCACTGTAGACCAAATGTTTTGTGGGTGGGTTAGTGTTTACATTCCCTTTTAGTAGCCTACATAGCATCTAACCATACAAAAGACACAAGAAAAGATTTTTGTAGGTGTCAGTTTGACCTCTCAATGGTCAATAAGTTCTGTGGGTGCTGTCTTTATCAAGGGCAACTTATTCTCCATTTGTGGAGAGCAACCTGTTGCTTTGGCAAGAGCCTGTGTTGTTCGGATATATCCATGGTAACTCTTGGGTCACCAACTCAATTAAATTTTATCCAGTCCCAGTACTGAAGGCTTCATTTGGGGACAAGAAATAGCCAGTTGGGACTCCATCTCCCATATTATTTTGAGACTTCATTAGGAACACCTTAATCTATTTAAGGAAGTTACCACTCAATTAGATTTGCATACCACTCCTCAAATGCCTCTTGACTCTAGAAGACTTTCTTTTCTGGCCCAATCTATTTGTGTTCTATATGCTCCTTTTTCCTTCATAAGAACATACTTCTTTAGTTTAGGAAATTTTTTCTTCTATGATTTTGTTGAAATTATTTTCTGAGCAATAAACCTGGGTTTCTTCTCCTTCATCTCTTCCTATTAATTTTAGATTTTGTCTCTTCATAGTGTCCTGGATATTCTATATGTTTTATGTTAAGGGGTATTGAGATTTAACATTTCTTGACCAGTCTATCCATTTCTTCTATCATATCTTTCTTTTTTTTTCTATTGTATCTTTAATGCTTGACATTCTTTCTTCCATCTCTTGTATTCCATTGATGATTCTTGTTTGAATTCATAAATATTTCATTTCTACCCTTTAGTATTTTTTTATTATTCTATTTATATTTTCAGTGTTGAGCAGTTTTATGCACTTCCTTCCACTATTTGTGTTTTCCTGGATTTCTTTAAAGGATTTATTCATTTCCTTCTAGTTTGTTTGTATTTCCCTTGATATCTTGTAGGAGCTTATTTATTTTCTGTTTAAGGCCATCTATCATCTTCATAGAGGTTGTTATATGGTCCTTTTATTGTGATCTAGCTATATTGGAATGTTCAGAGCCTGCAGTGGTAAGGTTGCTGGACAATAATGGAGACACATTACCCTCCTTATTTATTGTGTTTTTAGGCTGACATCTAGGAATATGGGACTGCCAGATGATAGGTCTAGGTGTTTGTCTTGGGGTGAATCACTACAGTTTAGAAATTCAGTCCATTTTATTGTGGTAAGGAGCACGGCAGCATGCAAGCAGACATAGAACTGAAGAAGGAGCTGCTACATGTTGATATGCAGGCAACAGGAAGTAGACTGAATGTCACAGTGAGTGAAACTTGAGCAAAAGACACAACAAAGCCCAATTTCATAGTGACCCACTTTCTCCAACAAGGCCACCCCTCCTTCAACAAGATCATACCTTCTAATGGCTCCCTTTGGGTGCCATTTTTTTTCAAACCACTATAATCTACTTCCTGGTCCCCAAATGTTTGGAGCCATATTGTAATACAAAAATACATTAAATCTTGTTCAAAAGCCCACATACTCTATTCCAGTCTCAACAATATTTTAAAAGTCCAAATATTTAAAAGTTCAAAACTTCTTCTGAGATTCATGCAATCTCTTAACTGTCATTCCCTGTAAAATAAAAATCAAAATAATGTAGATAGAATTCTTCCTAACTATAATGGAGCAGATATAAATTACTGTTCCAAAAGTTAGGGAAGAGAGCATAGTGAGGAAATACTGGGCTGAAGCAAGATCAAAAACTACTGGGCAAACTCCAAACTCCTCATCTCCATGTCTGATGTAAAAATGCTCTTCAGATCTCCAACTTTTTCAGCTTTGTTGACTGTAACACACTTCTTTCTCTTGGGCTATTTTGACTCCCTGCTAGCAGCTCTCCTCAGGAGGTATCCCACTACTATGGTGTCTCTAACATCTTGGCCTTTCCAAGACAATCCAGGCTTCAACTTCACAACTTCACAAAATGGCCTCTCTACTAGGCCTTGATTCAGAGACACCCCTGACAAATGCTTTGCCTCAGAGGCTTTCCTTGTTCATTCCTCGATCTAAAACAAGAACCATGTGGCTGAAGCTGCCACATTCTGTGCTTGCCATGACTGGAATATGGCCCTCTTGTTCAGTTACATATTCATAAACTTTCTGTTTTCTGTGGTTAGCCCATATTGGCCCCAAATTCTGTGATCTGCAAGCCTGTGTTTCCTGAGTGCTGAGACTGAAGGTGTGCACCACCACAACAAGCTCTAAGCCTTACTTTAGTTCTTTTCACACATTGAAAACTTAGCCGGGTGGGATCTTGCCCTGAGCTCACCATGCCCTTTATTCTATTTCCTAATATGTTTATCTCTTTGAATACAGGACTTAGCTCCATTCTGAGCTCCATCCTGGTGCTAATTTTCCCTCAAATATTTTTCCTTGCCCAGCTTGATTCTTTTCATTATATATCTTCCGTAAAATAAATCTTAAATGGTCTTATTAATTGAAAACACCATGTCAGTTATTGGGGTAAATTCTGAAAGATCAGAGAAGCAGAACAAACTTCACCTCACCAACTCCTCAACTGATCTTGTTTCCTCAGACTTCAGGCTTCTNANTCCTCACCCAAATGGATCTCAGCTAAACTGCTTAAAAGATTCTAGTTCCTGGTCCTCATGCCTTATATACCTTTCTGCTTCCTGCCATCACTTCCTGGGATTCAAGGCACATGTCCTTCCCAATCAAAGACATGTGATCTCAAGTGTTGGCATTAAAAGTGTGTGCCACCATGTGCTGGCTTCTATGTCTATCTAATGGCTCTTCTGTTCTCTGAACCCAGATTCATCTATTAGGGTGCACAATATATTGGGGAACACAATATCACCATATTTTCCATTTTTTGTCTAAAATTATAAAAGAAGCTTATCACTAATTTAAGAAAAACTATATTCAATAAGTATATAAATACATACAATTGAGAATCACATTAACAATGTCTAGTCCATTAACATATGACAAATTCAGACAAAAACTCCATTATATATATTAACAATGTCTAGTCCATTAACATTTGACAAATTCAGACAAAAAATATTCATGACTTATTCTATTTTGGTGAGTCCAAAATTTGTATACAATATACAAAAATCCAATCCAATGTAAAATTTTTAAAACAAATAGTTCCTTTTTAAAAGTAGATTTGATAATATAACTTTTTATCATCACATCCATATTCTCTCTTTTTTCTTTTCTGAGTAGATTCAAAAATCTACCTTTTATCATATCATTTCTATACCTTACCTTTTTTGTTTTTCGAGTAGATTCAATAATCTAACTTTTTATCCTATTGTTTCTGTAACTTTTTTTTTCAGAGTAGATTCAATAATCTACCTCTTATCTATATCCTCTTTTGTCTTTTTCTTCTTTTTTTTTTTAAACAAGAACCCTGAATCTAATCTCCTTTGTTTAGGTTTTATTTTTCTAACCATTAACAATTAACAACTTGTAACCAACCATCACAAACAGTGACAATATCCATAACTTAAATGACCAAAACCACCCATCCCACTTCTTGGGAATGTGAGTGTCGTGTTCTTAAAATTACTTCTTGCTGTCTGGGGGTGACAGCATCTTTAGGGAATCCTGAAAAGAAAATTTTTGGGTTAATTGTCAAGTCCTGGGAGAGTTAGCTGTATCATTTGTCCAGTATCCGCATAATGGGAAAATGCAGGGCTTGTCTCAAGTCCTTGCTCTAGTAGTCTGTGAATCTCAGTCATCTTAGCTAGCCATCTTGAAATTATTCTGAGCAGTTTGTAGTCCAAAGCTGATCTTTGGGTGGTGTTAATCCGCTTAATGGCTTTATCACAGAAAATGTGGAAACATCCTTGTGAGATCCCATCATCTTTTTAGAGACTTTAAAGTCAGTGCTAGGTGTGGTCATGGTTCCCTGCAGATTTTTTTTTCTGTGCCTCCTCTTTTGTTTGGAGCAATAGCAATTGTATCTGTGGCAGAATCATGTCTCACAGCCAGTCCCAAGTTTGCAATACAACAGGTTCCATTTTTCTTTATCAAGATATTCTTTGTTTTCAAATCTCTATGAGCAATAGCTGGCTTTCCTTGGGTACTAACAATCTCCATGTGAAGATGGGCAAGACGGCTTGCTGTAGACAGAGCAAGTTTCATCATCTCTTCCATTGTAACAGTATATCTGTTTGAGTAATCAAAAAGAGATCCATGTGCATGGTAATCTGACACTAGCCACAGCTGAGTTCATGTACTATTGTCTTTGTTGTCTGTCATTATAAATCCTAGGATGTTTTCATGGCATAATGTCACAGTCTGATAAATTTCTGCCTCTTGGAACCATGAATGTTCTTCCCTTGATGAGAGTATCTTCACAGCAACTTATTCTCTCTGCCACTTGCCTCTCCAAACTTCTCCAAACTGACCTTTCCAAAGCTTTCTTGTAACACAATGGTCCTGGCAATTGTCCTGTGAACAAGCAGTGGCAAACCCTTCATCCCCGGTAGCAGCATAGCCTCAAACACAATGAGAATCAGCCTGCAACTTGGTCCAGCCTCCATGGTCCTCCTGCTATCATTTGTGTCCTGGTCCCACTCCAGCTTCTCCTCTGCAAGCCTCAAAGACTGGCTTCAAACTCTGGGTCCTCCTGCCTCTGCCTCCTTCAGCGGATCTTACTGGCATGCACCACCACAACTGCCTGAGTGCAGCTTGGGCTTGAGCTGGGGACTGCAAGGCCACAGGCAGGCAAGTAGATTTCCTTGAATTTGTACAAAAATCATTGGGCACCAGATGTAAAAGTAGCATGAATCTTAAATGGTCTTACTAATAAAAAACTCAGGGCCAGGTATTGGGGTAAATTCTGAAAGATCAGAGAAGCAGCACAAGCCACAGCCTACCTCACCTCACCAACTTCTCAGCTGATCTGTTTCCTCAGACTGCAGGCTTCTGAGTCCTCATCCAAATGAATATCAGCTGAACTGCGTAAAAGATTCTAATTCTTTGTCCTCATGCCTTATATACCTTTCTGCTTCCTGCCATTACTTCCTGGAATTAAAGGCGTGTGTCCTTCCCAAACAAAGATGTGGGATCTCAAGTTTTGGGATTAAAGGTGTGTGCCACCATTTGCTGGCTTCTATGTCTATCTAATGGCTGTCCTGTTCTCTGACCCCAGATTTGTTTATTAGGGTTCAAAATATATTGAGGGACACAATANCATCACAATCTTCATTATTGTTAACACTAATAACCTCATGACAGATTCTATACTAGGATATTTTAAGATTTTTCTCTGCCAACAAAATTAATCCAAAACTCTTTAGACAAGGGCAAAAAGCAGCCACATTCCTCACCAAAATATCACAAGAATGATTTTTAGGCAACATACTAATATTCTTCGCCTCTCTAACTCCTTGAACCAGCCCCTGACAGTTGAAATCATTGTAAGCACCATTGTCTTTCATGCTCCTACTAGATTGGCCCATTAAGCAGTGCTTAAAACATTCCACGGCTTTTCTAACCAAAATACCAAAGTCTGAATTCCTCCAAACAAAATCATGGTCAGACTTATCAAAACAATACCCCAGTCCCTGGTACCAACTTCTATCTTAGTGTTTCTGTTGCTTTGAGGAGACACCATAACCACAGCAAATCTTGTAAAGGAAAACAGTTAATTAGGATGGATCACTTACAGTTCAGAAATTCAGTCCATTATCTATCTTTATAGTGGGAAGAATGGTAGCATGCAGGCAAACATGGTGCTGGAAAAAGGAATTGCTACATATTGATACACAGGCAACAGGAAGTAGACAGAGTGATACACTGAGCAAAGTTTGAGCAAAAGAGACCTGAAAGCCCACCTGCACAGTGATCTACTTTCTTCAAAAAGGCCACAAGTACTTCAACAAGGCTACATCTCTTAATAGTGCCACTCCCTTTGGGAGCCAATTTTTTTCAAACCACTACAATGCTGATACCTGATTTTGTCTTTTGGGGTTAGATATTTTGTTCATTGGTTTCTGTTTCCTCTCTGGACTTTAGTGGAGTGTGGTGTCTGTGTTGTCTGGCAGGAATTCTCTGTGGACCCAATAGGTATGGTACCTGTGTGTTCTAGGTAAAATATGTTTCTCGGTATTGGGAGCTGACACTTAGGGATGAGGGTATGTTGGGAGTTTTAAGTGGTTAGAGGATGGAGGAAAGCAGAGTGTTTTACCAGGATCTGGCTACTTAGTTTGCTTGGAATTGGTTTAGAGATAAATGACAGATCAACACAGAAGGTGTGCTATATATAGATCTGGACAAGAGACTGGAGGTTCAGATCTGGAAGAACAGAAGCTGGACAAAGGATTTCCAGTCAACATACTTACTTTCCTAGCTGTAATGGCCTGCAACAGGATAAAACAACCAGTTCAAGGGAGGTTAGAAGGTATGTAGGATCTGAAAAGAGAGGGATTAGGCTGGAGGATTGGATTTGGAGGAGAGGATAGGGTGATGAAGGTCTTCAATTAGCTTCTCTGTTTCTTTGGCCTTATGCAACTGGTCTATTTCAGAAACTGCCTGCTGCTTTGGAAAATAGGATAATAAGATGAGTTGAATGAAAGAAGTTTGAAGGACAAGATCTTCCTGATGGTTTGAGGATGGAGCCAGAGAGGAAAGGAAGAAAACAATAGTTTTTCTGCTACACTGCTTGGGAGGAGCAGAAGGAAATGTGAAGATTTGTCAAGACCTTTTAATTTCTAAAAATAATTATTGTAAGCTTTTGAAACTGTTCTTCCTGTTTCTAGAAAGGGTGAATATGTACATTATTTACTACTAGACCCAACCTCTTTTCCCTGCTACTCCCCCTGCTTATTTTCCTATCATGTTAGTATTTTATACATTTTCATTTTCACTCTTGTTTTCTTAGATTTTGATTTCTGAAGACTGGTCATTCTTCTCCTATCATTGTCCCAGTTTATTTCCTTTTCTATTATTAGTGTTATCTGTAATCCATTCACACACTGAAATAAAAGATTTGCTTAATGAATCAGGATAGATATTTGAAACAACCAATCCTAGCAAGAAATGTGCATCAGTTAATAATTAAGCTGCCTTGTTCTTATTCCTGACCTTACTATGTTCCTCAGTAAACTATGTGGTTTTCTAAAACTGTAGATTGTCTTCTTGGGTTTTTCACCTCAATGCTATTTGAAAAAACAAAAATCGAAGTCTAACTTTAAGTTATTTTCAAAGCTTTGTTTCTGCTATGATGTACTCCAAAACATGTGCACACATCTCTCAACATTAAGATAAAAAGAATTTAAACTAGCCGGACTATTGGGACTCATTTTTTTTAATCATTAACCTAAGCCACAATCTACATGGTTTCTCAATAGAAACTCAAGTGTTTTAGCTGTGTAACACTTTCTTGTTTAATTTTTAATCTTCAAAGCTCTATTTAAACTAACATTATTATTATCAATTAGACAGTACAACTTAGGAAGAAATCATCTTCATAATAATCCACAGGTAAAAATGCCTAGAAGAACAGGATATATACATGAGATAAACACACTACATTACATATGTGATGTGGCGTGATGTGAATGGGTGGGGGAAAACCCATTCACATCATGCCAGATACCAGAGAAAGATGCAACAGCAAACATGTAAAGGCACAGCAGAAGCAAAAGACATTGTGGAGTCTGTGATCTCCAGGCTTACCTATACAAGATTCAGTCATCAGAGATTTTCTTCCTGGTAGGCTGACAGCTGAACTTCAATAGCCACCCTCTACTCCTCTGACATGGCTACCAGCAAGACAACTATTTGAAAAGACAGTATTTTAAAAAGATGGGTAGTCATATGCCCAAACCAGAGACCTGTCTATTGACCTTGGATCTCAGTGATTTATAATGAGTTGGAGTAATAAATGTAAAATATAAATTTCTAAAATTTTGAGAGAAACAGAAAGAAAATTCAAATTACCTTAATAATTCAAGTTTACCTGTATTGATTGTCCATAGATTTCAACCTGGTCTGACACTGCATATTAGTATTTATGAATTTGATGTGAATGGTTTGAAGAAATTGAACAGTAAATGAACACTTTCTGCCAGTTTGACACAACTTTTTTTAATAAGGGAAATATGCTAAATAAATATTATACAAATCAAATAATTTCCCTGAGTTGTTATGAGACTCAAGGGACACATTTAATTATAGTTACTCATTTTCCTTAATTTAATATTACAATTTGGCAGAAAATTTGTCTCATAGTAACCATGGAAAGATAACAAAATCTAAGTCCATACTAAATATATACTTATTTCTATTTGTTAATAAATTTTTTATTATTCTGAAATTGGTCATCTATCCCTAAAATTGCAAATATGAATATTTCAAAATTTAACTCAAAATATTCTTCAAATACTAACATATGCACCTGTTATAATTTCTTTTTGCTAATATAAGAAATTCAACTTGCAGAACTATTTATCTTGAAGTAACTTAAAGTAGCTCAAAGGGATAAATATAAACAAAAGCCTCCTGACTCAGCACATTTTGAGTTCATTATAAGACAGAAAACACTAGGATAAAGAATTATTGCCTGTGGCAGAGAATTATATTGGATCCTACCTATTTGATTAAGCTGATAGTGAAAATGACTCTGGAAAGTTAAATGGCTTTTTTAGGAATTGGCATTCTAAGTCATGAAAGAAAACAGTGCTAAGCAAGAAAGCATGTAAACCAGTGATCATCACAAGCATGATGAGTAAATTATATTTACTGATTTCATGAACAAAAGGCCTTTGAAAACAAAGTCAAAAATTAAGTTAGAAGGATAATTATAAGTGGAAAGCATAAAAAATTTCTAGGAAACTACATAGAAAAGACTGATTAACTTTCAAAAATATACCAAAATATTCTGTATTTTAGGCAGTCACTGTGTTTCACAGCAGGATGTGAGAATGTCTTGTTTTCACTTTCTTTTATTTTGTTTCCTTTTTTGTTCTTTCTTGCATTTATTATTAATGATTATATTTTTCAATGTTAGCTACATGGATTTGGCTAAAGAAAGAAGGATTTATTTTAGCCAAATGCATTGCTATTAGCTTTTTCTGACCATGTCCAGTATCCTTTAAGACATTCACATTTGACCAGTCCATCAATCTTTTGAAGAGTATCACAAAATTACCAAACACATTTTTCAAACTCAATTATCTCAGATGTATTAATTGTACAAATGATTCCATTACCAAAAATGTCAGCTCTCTGGCATTATTACAATAAATTAGTATATAATATTTGATAATGAGTTGATCCAAAAATACCATTTTATTCCACTGATCATTTTTAAATATTTACATAATTCAGTGAAGCAACATGACAAAATATAAGAGATTCCTGATGTATATTTGTTTCATTAATAACAGCAAATTTTCACTAGTAGATTAGAAGATGTTTTGAAATATATTTGAAAAAATTATTGTAAAATAAGTTACAAATAGGATTGAAATATCTAATAAGCAAAATTTTGCTTACTGTGGTAAACACATGCATATGTCTCTAATTTATATTCCTAAGATTATTAGTGCCATTAAGTACACTATTACAAGGTGTTATTTCTATTCTCTAAAGTATCACTATCCTTCAAGATGACTTTACTATTGTTCTTTTTAAAAATTCCAGGAGACCACTTCCTAAATATAACACCAGTAGCACAGGCACTGAGAGCAACAATTAA
>LZPO01108187.1:0-13358 GCA_001675575.1 Neotoma lepida | reverse complement strand
ACACACACACACACACACACACACACACACACACACACACACCTCATCAAACATCCATAGAGTTGTTTTTCCTCTCTCTCCTATCCTTTATTGTCCTTCCACTCTTCCCCAGCCATATTACCTGCCTCCGTTTTCCCATTCTCTTTCCATATGACATGTATCCTGCTACTCCATGTTCTAGTGGTCCGGCAATGTCTTCCTTTTTCTTTCCAGTTTGTTATTTTTTAATTATATGTACTTCTGTGTGGTACTCCTTATTATTTGAAGCTAGGAACAACAAACAAGAAAGAACATGTCATGTTTGCCATTTTTGGTCTGTAGAACATTTTCTAGTTCCATCTATTTACTCACAAGTTTCATGATTTAATTTTTTATAGCATCCATTGTGTATATGTACCATACTTTTTCTTCTCCATTGATCAACTGAAGAAGATTTAGGTTATTTCTATTTCCTAGCTATTGTAAATATATTGACAATGGACATGGTTGAGAAAAAAATTCATGGACTAAATATGGAGTCATTTGAACATATAAAAGACTGATATAGCTAGGTCACTTGGCACATTTAATTTTAGCTTTTTGATGATCCTCCACAGTGATTGCCCTAGTGAGAACACCAATTTGCCATTCCACCAAAAGTATAGGATTGTTCCAATTCCTCACAACCTTTCCAACATTTCTTTTTGGTAGTTTTCTGGATCTTACCGCCTTCTGACTGGGGGTAAGATGGATGCTGCAATTTGTTTTAAATTTCATTTGCCTGGTTTCTGGAAATAAAGAACACATTTGAGATTTTTTTTGGCAATCTTTACTTCTTCCTTTGAAACCTGATTATATAAAAAATGACCAACATGCCAAAACATCCCTAAAGGGAATACAGTGACACTTTTATCTTAGAAGTAACAAAGAGGGGTACAATCCCTTTGAGGCTACCCATGATCCGGTATGATCCTACATCTATGTACATATAGTCACGACAAAGTAGACTCAGTAAGGATGGGGGGGTGAGGAGGAGAGGAGAAGAAGTCCACAGGAAGTTGCAAGGTAATAATGGCAGCGGGGAAAAAAGAAGGAAACTGTGTCAAAGAAATGGGGAGTGGAGTTAAACAAAATGAATTAAAGATATATATAATATATTCAAGCAATAAATAAAAGTTAATGTTAAAAGTTTAGGCTTCATTTACATGACTTCAGTAACCCCACATAAAATTCTATTCATCATTTCCAAAATTATAAAATGAATAAATATATATTTTGATTTATTTTGCCTTTAAAAGTGGACAGGAGGGAAGTTTTTCTTTAATATCTCAGGCAATCTTCATACTTTCTTAGTAATTGCATGCACATAGATGTCTAAGGACATGCAGCTTCTTATTATGAAGCTGAGATCATTGCTTCATAGGATGTAAGCATGTAGTCATGCAGAAATGAGATGCATTAAGTATGATGAAAGTGATAAACTTTATCACTGTTCTTGCATCTGTGCCATTGTCTTTCCTTTATTATACTTATATATTATGAATGTCCATTTTCATGTTAGTCTTAATATATTTTGTTCCTGATATTTTGATATTTATTCTTAAATGCGAACATTGTTAGATAACAATTTATTACTATTATTGTAAAATTCTAATGCTCAGGTATTGATAAATGCAAAGAAGAAGGTGAATTCTTTTTATGGTATAGTTTTGAGTCTTCCCCGGTATCCCAGAGGGTAGCTGAAATTATTATGGCCATTTTATAGGTGAGAAAACTAAATCATAAAGGTAAGTTATTTCTCAAATTACAGGGAAATAAATTTTAAAATGAAAAAAATCTATTATCAAAACCATGAGAGTTCATGATTTTAAATTTAATACTCAAATAGCTTTTTTATTGAAATAATAAAGGTTAATTGTCAACTATTAATATCATATGATTATATAAAATATGAATAATTTATAAACAACATTTAAAAGGAATTTTCTATTACTTTTCATCATTCTGACTGCAATTTTACCTACCTTTTCTATCAAATCACTGTGATTGAGTATATTTGTATCATAAACAATTATTGGCTCATTTTGATGTAAATAACTATGATGGGAAAAGCCTTTTAATTATTAATAGTAAATTATTTTTCTATTACCCATTTTAGATTAGCAATTGAGTTTATTTTTTGGATAATGTTGACAACATAATCTGAACCAGGGAACGCAGGGCAGATTATTTTAATAACCATATGTCATAGTAAATTTCCTTACCATTTTCCAATTTCTCATTTCTTTGTCTTCTATCTATTAATTTCTTTTATCTTAGTTTCTGTTATAATGCTTATTTAATATCTATTATTAATGCCAGAAATTCAAAAGGTCATGATACAAATGATATAAAAAAGGGTGCAACTGATTATAGTGTGTACCATTAGCAGAAGCAAAGCCATTTTTTAGCATCAAATATAATATGCACGGTCATACTTTCTTTTAGGCACTCAATTATTCAAAAAAATTAATGGAGGACCATCATTATGTGTGAGAAAAATTTACTACTATTGTGATATATGACATGTCTGGGGATGTAGTTAAGTTGGTATAATGCTTCCCTAGCATTCATAAAGCCTTAGTTTTAATACCCAACACCAAATAATATAACTGTGGTGATACTCACTTGTAGTCCCTGCACCTGCGTGGTGGAGGTAAGAAGTTTAGAATTTCAAAGTCATCCTCAGCTAGAAAGCTTGCCTGAGTTACATGAGCTCCTATTTCAAGAACACAACAAAAACAAAAGTGAGATGTGATACAAGAGAAAGAAGGAGGAAGGGAGAGACAAAGAGAGAAAAATTAAAGCAAAGGGTCTAATTACTATATTAAAACTAAATGGTGCATTATCAGTTGTAGAACATAATCTTAAGGAGAATACTATTTAAATAATCAATGTAATGCCAAAAGAAATAACAAACATGGATAGCCATGCTAATGCAGTCAATATATAATGGGATACAAATTAAAAATATATGGACTCTGAGAAAAAAGATTGAAATAACAAAATAAGTATCAAGTGTAAGATAATCTTCTAACCAGTCTTATTAATAAACATGCGGAACAAGAAATAAGGGTAAAAATCTGACAGAGATCAGAGGAGCAAGCCACCACTCGCCTCACCTCACCAACGCTGCCTCTACTTCCCAGGAGCGAAGCGGATGAAAGAGAGCGACTTCTGGTCTAACCTGGCTTTTTATGCCTGTTCATCTGCTAACTAATTTCCTATCCGCACCAAGCTACATCACTTCCTGCCTTGTCTGCATGGATTTTCAGAACTCTAAGGTTGATGCTAGGATTAAAGGCATGTGCCACCACCTCCTACTGCTAGTTCCCCATGTGACCTTGGAGTCACAGAGAACCAAATGGATTAAGGGCGTGTGCTAACTTGCATGGCTATTGTTTTTCTAGTGGCTGGCAGCCCCGTTTTTCCTCTGACCCTCAGATAAATTTTATTAGGGAAGACAAATAAAATATCACCACAATCAAGTTCACATGGTAGCACATGTCTCAAATAGGGAGGAATATTATGGAAGTTAAGCTGAGAACATAGAAAACACATCACTATGAGTGTGCACTATGTTTACTTCAGTTTAAAGATTATGCAATTTTTGCACATGAAGCAGATGTTTCATTTAGATTCCAAAAAAAGATTCGATTATAATTTGCTGATTTCATATTTTTAAGAGACTGTAGGGAAGAACAATCATATTATGAGATTTTATACTTTGTTATACTGTTTTCTTATAGATAATTCCAGTTCCATTATTCATGGTAGCTTATTAATGCAAACAGAAAAATGAAAAATACTTAACTGGTGACAAAATGATGTAGAGAACGTCCCTTTGGGGAGGGCTGGATCTATTCACTGCTGCTCACAGCTACACTGTCAACTTGTTATTCCTTGTTTGTACTCCCTAGGAGTGAAATACAGGTTTTAAGCTTTACATACTCAAACATGTGTGACCAAAATTAATTGAAGAAAGACTACAAATGAAAACATGGGACTATTTCATTACCAAGGAGTAGTGGCAGAGTATGTTTAACAACACAAAGAATTTTAATCCAAACTCTGATTTAAAAACCTCTCTGCTAAAAATCAAGAGTACATTTTAAAGGGAAGCAATTAAAATAAAGCGCCCACTAGTGACAGTTTTTTTTAAGTTATTTAAGTTTTAGAGCATCTTCAAATTGCTTCTTTTGAAATATTAGTTGTTTAAGAATTTCATAAAATGTCTCTTAGTCATAATCACCTTCTGCCTTAACTATTTCCAAATCCAATCCATTCTCTATCCACTCAATTTAATCCATTATTTTTTAGACCCATCAATCCCAACTTACACCAGCTATATGTTTTTGGATATGTGGTTTGCATTGGAGCCTGTCAACTTAACTTTATGAAAACCAATTCTCCCTTTCCGAGGAGTTATGAGGTGCCCACAGTTCTTCACACCCTCCTCACCCCCTCTTTTCACTTAGGATTAGGTTTGGCCTGAGTTTGCAGGGAGCTTGTGAAGAATGACCCAGTCACTATGAGTCCATGTCTGCAGCTGCCCTGCAGGATCCAGAAGACACTGTTTCCTTATAGTCATCACTGTCATTGGATACCTGAGACCTTAAAAAAAGGCTATGAAATAGATGTCATAGTAAAGGCTGATCATTACAAAGTCTCTTTGTCTCTTCACTTTGTAAGACTTTAGGTCTCCGTGTTAACATCATCTACTGCAAATAGAAACTTCTCTTATAAGGGCTGAAAGATGTATTAATAGGTAAGTACAATAACTTATTAGGAGTCAGTTTAATATTATGTCTATTTAGCAGAATAAAAATGGTAGATTCTCCCATAAGCCCTGTTATTTAACTAGCAACAGGTTATTAATTCCAATAATGGAACCAGGTAAAGGTTTCATATTTAACATTTCATGTGCTGATTAGGAACTGAAATAATTATTTTCATATTAGAATATAAAGGCAGCTTATATCTGAAACAAGCATAGAACTCACAATCTTTATATATGTGAGGATTTCTACATATAGAAATCTTATAGTTGCCTGAAAAGTAAAAAGATGTATTTTTCCCAAAATCCTGAACATGCTTCTATGTATTCACACAAATCGGCAACCAATCTGCTTTTGTATGTGTTTGTGAATAAAATAAAAAATTAAAACATGCAAATTCAAGTCAAAATGGATCAAAGACCTCAACATAAATTCAGTTATCCTGAACCTGATAGAAGAGAAAGTGGAAAATAGCCTTGAATGCACTGNCACGCAGAAGACCACTTCCTAAATATAACAACAGTAGCACAAATACTAAAAGCAATAATTAATATATGGTACTTCCTGAAATTGAGAAGGTTCTATAAAGCAAAGGACACAGTCAGTGAGGCAAAATGGAAGCCCACACAGTGGGAAAAGATCCTCACCAACCCCACATCTTATGAAGGGCTGATGTCCAAAATATACAAAGAACTCAAGAAACTAGACATAAAATACCAAATAACTCAATTATAAAATGGGGTACATATCTAAACAGAGAATTCTCAACAGAAGAATTTCAAATGGTCAAAAGACATCTAAGAAATTGCTTAACATCCTTAGTCATCAGGGAAATGCAAATAAAAAAGACTCTGAGATACTATCTTACTCCTGTCAGAATGGCTAAGATGAAAAACACTGATGACAGCTTATGTTGGAAATGAAGTGGAGTAAGGGGAACATTTGTCCATTGCTGGTGGGAGTGCAAATTTGTACAGCTTCTCTGAAAATCAGTATGGTGGTTTATCAGAAAATTGAGAATCAATCTACCTCAAGACCCAGCAATACCACTGTTAGGCATATACCCAAAAGATGCTCAATCATACCACAAGGACACATTGAACTATGGTCATAGCAGCATTATTCAAAATAGCCAGAACCTGGTAACAACCTTAATGCTCTTCAACCAAAGAATGGATAAAGAAAATGTGGTTACATTTACACAATGGAGTATTATTCAGCAGTAAAAAATAATGGCATCATGAAATCTGTAGGCAAATGGATGGAATTAGAAAAAAAAATCATCCTGAGTAAGGTAACTCAGACCCAAAAAGACAAACATAGTATGTTCTCACTCATAAGGGGATGCAAAGCAAAAAATAACCAGGCTAAAATCCACAACCCCAGAGAAGCTCGGTAAGAAGGACGACACAAGTGACAGGCATGGAGGGCCCCAAGAAGGGGAAATAATTAAGATCTCCTGGGCAAACTTGGAGGTGGCTAGAAGGGAGGGGATAGTGGTTGGGAACATGAGGGATCTAGATGATGGAGTTGGGGAAGGGATGGAGAGGGAGAGCAATGAAAGATATCTTGATAGGGGGAACCATTATAGGGTTAGGGGGATACCGGGTGCTAGGGAAATTCCAAGTAATAAAAAAGGATGACCACAGCTAAGACTTCTAGCAATAATGGAGGGAGTGCCCAAGCTGGCCTTCCCCTATAATCAGATTAGTGACTACCCTAATTCCATCATAGAACCTATATCCAATAACTGATGGAAGTAGATGCAGTGATCCACAGCCAAGCATTGTGCTGAGCTCCTGGAGTTCAGTTCAAGAGAAGGAGGAGGGATCATATGAGCAAGAGGAGAGGGGTCAAGAGCATGATGGGGAAATCCACAGAAACAGCTGACCCAAGCTGGTGGGAGGTCATGTACTCAGGACTGACAGCTCAGGAACCTGCATGGGATCAAACTAGGCCCTCTGAATGTGGGTGACAGTTGTGTGGCTTGATCTGTTTGTGAGTTCCCTGGTAGTGGGATCAGGACTTATCTAAGATGCATGAACTAGCTTTTTGGAGCCCATTCTCAATGGTGGGATACCTTGTGAGCTTAGATGCAGAAGGAGAGGGGCTTGGTCCTACCTCAACTGTGTATTCCAGAATTCATTGACTCCCCAAGGGGGGCCTTACTCACTCTGAGGAGTAGATGTTGGGGGAGGGAAGGAAATCTGGGTTAGTATGTAAAATGAAAAAAAAATCAATAAATAAAGCATAAAAAGTGCTGTTATAGGTTATCAATTCCATAACAGTAAATAAGTAAACAAATTTTTACTCAGATAAAGAATAAAATAAATAAGGCATGAAAAATTATTAATTTGTACTCCATTAAAATATATCATGATTTTAGATTTGTTTGAATCTTACAAGGAAAGATACAAATGTATATGACATTAAGTAGTGAGTATTGTGTTAACACTATCTATTGCTCAAATTAATACACACTATAACAACTTTAATATATTTGTAAAAATAATAATTATAAGCTCAATTTTATGAAAAACAATACAATAAAAGTGTTTCAGGGAATGACTGATTGAAACACAAAATATTTTTTCAATTTGTGAAGTCTTTACCAACAAATTGCAGTTTTTACACTTTCAAGATATTATTAAATGTGTTTATCTGTTAATTTCTATGTTACTGGGAACAATTATTTCTATTGCAATTAAATCATAAAATCTCAAGTTTAAACATTATCAACTTGTCTGTCACACACCTAATTGCTGAGAGCTATCCTTGGCTGTGGATGCGTCCCTGCAGAGGATGTATGGAGTCAGTGGGGGAAGGAAGTGAGCCAGGCCATGGTGGTCAGGAGAATCTTGCAGCCTGACTGACTAGAGCCAGAATTCTACTTTATTTATACAGAATTTAGTAAGTAGGGATATATTCATTTTTTTCAAAACATAGATCATATCTTTTTTGTTTTTGGACATGTGTTTCACTTCCTTTTGTTTATCTTTTAGTCATCACCAATAAAATATGACAGAAGAGATTTATCATTTCCAATCATTTTCTTTCAAGTTTTGACATCATTAATAAACCAAGTTATCATTTTTACTCATTAACCCCATAACACAATTTTTGAGAATCTAGAGGCATATGACAGCCTGTTCTCAGGCTGGTAGCTTTGGTTACTTTAAGGACACTAAACCAAAACAAAATCTTCAACCACTCGGGGCATTTTGCCATGTCCCAAGCAGTGTTTTATTAACTCCTAGTGGTCAGAGTGCCCAGGAAAAATCCTCAGGCTAAACCTGCTGCAGTTATGATTCAAATTCTGACATAATACAATGTTCATATTTATATCTTTATAGAATTTGTCTATATGTCTAATCCTGGCATTTTGTTGTTCCTTGGTCATTATAGTGACATTATAGTGGCTCTGCATGAGAGAGGGAGGTCCTGACACCTCATACTTTTACCATCTTTCCACTCCTTACTTTGCTCATCAACATGTCTCTATGTGGGGCAGAGCTGTGTGCCACATAATTGAGTGAACAGTGGAAAGAGGCTTGTAATCTGAACTGTGGCTAACTCCTCTAGCTTACCAAACCTTATTGATCTTTTTGAGTTACTTTGTTTTGAATATCTCATTCCTGTGTCAGTACAAGGATAAATGTTTCAAGAATGTTTCATGGTCTCATGAAGAGACCTCTGGCTTCTTTATGCATCATAACCTCCAAGGCATAAGGAAGACCTTCAAATAGATAAGGACATCTCCTTAAAACTGGAGGGGGGAAAAAAACTGGAGGGGGGTAGTATGTTCAGGACTGTTCTGTGGAAGCTTAGAAGCAGCATTTCCGGGAGAAGGTATAAATGATTCATAAGAAATTTTCCATCAATCCAATATCCCCAAATTGTACAAATATTAAAAGTCTCTCAAGTATGCAACAGATGGAGAAGAAAATCAAAGGTGGCATGGCAGCCATCATGCGGCTCAGCTCTGCTGCATCTTTGTCAAGCAACTGTGCTGGCTTTATGTCTTCTGCCACTCTATTCACATATGACTGTGCCAGCTAATCATACCCATGAAGCTATCTTTGCTTTTGTCCTTAATGAACATCTACCTGGGTAGTCAGGGATGCTCTGTATAGCACCACTAACCTGCCACCCCACCACCTTCCACCAGGAGTTCCTATGTGCCTCTCTTCCTGGAATATGAAATGTTATCTGGAGATACATGTGTGTCCTTGCAATCTGATTTGAAATAAATGAATACACAGTTTCTAAAGCATTTGTTCAGTATTTCACCCATACATTTCTGTTTCAAATGTCATTCATATCCAATCTGTTGTTTAATTACTCCAAAAAATTCTCTTGTATGTTCTATGATTATGCTCATTTTTTTTTTTTTTGCAGATAAGGTTGGTTTAGGTAAATTTAAAGCATCTGGTCACTATTTCAGTTTCATGAGAGACTGAGCATAAATTTTGATTCATCTCCCCTTCAAGCCTGAGATCTTAACAGTTGCATCCACCATAGAATATTGTAGCCACTTGGTTGCATCATTTGGTCAAGGAATTTAGTATCTTGTGCTCATTAGGTACTTTTGTTAAATTAGCATACTTTCACCAACCTGCTTATCAGTAAAAAATTAATCATAAAGGTGATATTTTTAAAGTAAGTTATGAAGAAATTTTACAAATGCAGTCATTTTGCTAGTAAAATGTATTATAAAATTTATGTAACACTTCAGGTTGTTTCTCAGAAAAGGCCAGGATTGTGGGCTTTAGAGGAGAACCACAACTCACAAGCAGTAGTGAAGGACAGTTGACCTTGAAGCTAACGGATACCTTGTGTAGGAAATTCTCTTCTTTTTCTCAATTTAGCTGTCATCTGCTTCACCTCTATGTTTCTAATATGTTAATTGATGTAGTATAGTTAAGATAACATGTATTTATACTTAAATCTTGATAGTTCATATGAAGTTTATATAATTATGACACTGAATCTTTATATTTTATATTTTTTCTGAATTGACATTGTTTTCTTACTGCATTTATATAAAATACTGGACAAGATTTAAAATTTATATTTAGTAGGCCTTAAAAGTTCATCAAACTTACTACAAAAATGGGAAAATTAACTTTGAGACTAACTTAACTAATTCAAAGATATGTATTTAAGGTAAAAGAATCCTGATCTCTTAAATTACTCTATTTGCTTCTCTTTCAGATTTTAGTCCCTACTTCATAACTAAATTGTACAGAACATTTTTAAAGGTTATGATGTTTTGCTTTCTTAATATTTACATTCATTCACCAATGTTGACTGAGGGGAATCTCCAATTTTCATTGGTGATTTTTAACCTTATGAAATCATAAACATGGATGACTATGTGGTAATTTTTTTCATTTTTGTAAGAAAGTACATGATACATTGAAGATAACAGAATGATCAAACTTCATTCCTCTGTTCATGTATACCACAATAGCATTTGTACCCCCGACAGGCTACAAGTACTATCACAGAAAGCATCTGCAAGACAATACAGTGTAACGTATATCAATAGTTTTTTCACTAATTATGAAATACGATTGCTCTTCATTACACATTTGTAACACTCATGTTACATTTGAAAACACAATTGAACAAATGATTTCCCACTACTAGACTCTAATACAAATGGTGTCAGAGAATTCTAAATCTCTAGCAGTACTGTGTAATAAGCTGTAAATAATAATGTTCTATGAAGAAGTATCATGGTTGTTGTAAAAGTGATCCTTAGAAAGGATTCTAGCAAGTTCTATTGCTTGTAAATTACTTTAACTGTACAAAGTGTTGAGATTATTTTTCTATATAGCACTTTGCCACAAAGCTAGTTCCTAAGGAAAGAGCTAAGCTTTCTATCATCTTTGCTTTGCAAGTTACCTGCCAGTCTCAGTTGCCCTACACTCCTTTCTATCAAGGACTTATAGCAATGACTGAAGAGTAAGATGTAGGCTTTCTGACTCTGCCTGAGTACCTAGTCACCAACCTTGATTCATTTATACCTTAGATGACACAACAATCATGGAACTTCATTGTTAGAAAGCTTAGCAAANGTCACTGTCACTGAAGGGATTTAACTCCATATAACTTCTCCAGTGATATATGGGCTCTAATTCTGGGAGGAAGAATGCTTCAAAGTAATATCCCTCTTGAGATAATATTTCTCAACCACACAACACTTAAGAATGTCTATTCACACAGCCATGCTGTAGGTAAAGTTACTAACTGTTGTTAAATGATCTTTATCCTATTTACTGCTTGGTGTCACTCTATCCTCAATGACCATAACTGATGCAGTAAATGAATAATATTCACTGGTAATCACTGGTAACAGTTCATATCTGTGTTTAGGGTCATCCTCATGTATACACATATGCATGCACGTAAATATAGAGTACAACTGCAGCACCATCATATATTCAGTCATTCATGAACAAATCTAATAGATCTTTATGAAGCATTTAAAACTATCATGTGATGCACTCTTTGACAACACAATTGAAAAGTGAGCTACCATTGTTATGTTCTAACCTAAAATGTGTCGGCAGGGTCTGTGAAGTGTATATGATTTACTGGGAGAAGTGAAGAGTCTTATCAGAGCCACATAGGTGGGGTTCTACAGGAAAATAAAGCTGAATATTTATGGTTACAATCTTAAACATATATATTGCTTCTAAGAAATGATATGAGATTGACATTTTAAAGACACATTATCATACATCTCTGTATCTGTATAGCTATTCTTATTTCATATCTTAGCATGCATATTTAATACATAGAAAAGACACTTTTCACAATCTTTATTTGAACTACATGTTAACTCTATTGACAGTATACCTATTTNTCAAATATAATTATTTTATCACTATCTTTGCAAAGGTGAAATTAGTACTAATGACTATTACTTACATGATATATTATGAAATTATTAGATTATTAAACTCTAAAATGAACAACATATTTTCTACAAATTTTTATGTAAAATACAAATCTCTTAGTAAAAATGTTCTATTGATTGCACAAAAATGTAATTTTAGTGAGAATATTTAAATTACAAATTAGTCATCTTAGAAATTACTATGACATAATGATCTAAGACTACTTTATACTGTTTATTATATTGAGAATGTAAATGCTCAAAAATAAATGTTGTTTTTGCTTAGACACCAAAAAGGGTAGAGTAAAACAGCAACAAGAACAAAACCCCCAAATATTAATAAAAAAACCAACAAATGTAAATGGGGACTATTAGCAAAGTCAAATATTCTTTATTGTAAAATTGAGTTAATAATTTGGAAATGCTGGAATAAAGAAAATATAAAAACTTCAAATAGGGACTGGGAATGTAGCTTAGCTTGAAAGCATATGAATGATGAGAACAATGACCTGAGCTTCAGTCCCAATATAGCAAAACAAAAAATACAGTGCACTTATTATTAATAAAAATTAAGAATGTCTGTAGAAAAAGTAGAGGATACACATTTAATGATATACTATGAATAATTATAAGNTAAAACTTGAAGCCGAAGTATAATTAGAAGTAAACAAATGAAATACCTTAGCAACAGCATGTGTGTTACAATAAGAATTGATCCCCCCCNAAAAAAATCAACCTTAGTGTAATTATTAAATATATAGAAATGATTATCAAATACATTTTCATCAAAGTTTAAATAGCACAGGTAATTTCACAAGCCAATTATTTAAAAAAAGTTAATCACATCCCTGACAACAAATGAAATACATGTTTAATTCTAAACTGTAATTTCTACTGGGTAACGGAAACAAACATATGTTTTTAAAGATGCCATATGAACAGCTGCAGGTATGTGTAAAAGGACCAATATCAGCACAAGACAACCTAAGACCAAGTTCTCATAAAAAAGGAGATATATTTCTCCCAGATAGACAAAGGGCAGGGAATGAGAGATGAATACAGGATAGAGGAACTGTGGGAAGGGGACTGAACAAGTCAGAAGGGGAAAGGATATTAGCTCTAGAGGGACAAAGAATTTCCTCTGGGTAGAGAGGAGAAAGACATGGCCTTTAGACAAATTAAGAAGGTAATAAAAGGAAAGGAGGAAAGCCTGTGTTAGGATTGAGTTGATAATTTTGATTGAGCATGTTAATTGTGGTAGTCAAAAGGGGACTTTGGTTGTCTGGACTTCAATACTTTGATAGGTGGAGCTTGGTAGTCAGCCTCAGGAGGAAGAAGTGGCCAAATAAGGGAATGGAACTTGCTGGCTAGCTTTAAGAACTGTGGACCAATAACCGTGAAGCCCCTCATGGTGCTGAACTGGGACCTCTGGAGGCTTGAGACAGTTGTTTGGCTTGAAGTGTCTGAGAGCCCCCAGGAGGTGGGATCAGGATCCATCCCTGGTGCAAGGGCTGACTTTTTGGAGCCCAGTACCTGAGGTGGGACACCTGGCACAGTCTTGGCGCAGGGAAGAGGGTCTTGTCCTTCCTTAGCTGAGAGTGCCAGACTCTGGGGACTCACCATGGGACACCTTGTTTCAGAAGAGGTGGGAATGG
>LZPO01108186.1:0-21083 GCA_001675575.1 Neotoma lepida | reverse complement strand
TTCTAAAGGCAGGGTTCTGTATGTAGCCTAGGCTGTCCCAAATTGTCAACCTCCAAATGCTAGGATTACAGGAGTGCAATGCCAAGATGAAAGTGAAGCTGATCCCCAACTGAGAGAAGTCCCNCTCATTGGCCTCCAGGGGGCCTGGCAGGCATTGCAGCCTGGAAGCAAGCAGTGGTCAGGTGAGCTATGAGTCTGGCTCACCCAGGGCTGAGGTGTCTTCCACTGGGAACCTCCACCTGGCCATGCCCACAGTACTGGTCCCTTCTCAGCAGGGACCTGGCCACCTCTGCCTGTTCCAGCAGTCATCACTGGAACACCCCATGATTTTCGTGTGTGTGTGTGTGTGTGTGTGTGTGTGTGTGTGTGTTTCAGAATATAGTGCTCTTCAGCAAGAGATCAGTTTATAGAGAGAACACATAACTTTTCNCAAAATGGCCAGAAAGCATCTTAATTACTAAAGCCATTTCAATTAACTTCAGGAATAAGACAACAGTGCTTGCTGTCATTATTGTTTAATATTCTCTTGTATTGTCACAACTCTGGTAGAAGCCCCCTGCCCCAGAGGACACACAGGCTGCCAGAACCCCAGGTAGGCTGCTAACCCATAGACCACCCCCCTACTCTCTCAGTGCCTGCCCAACCCACTTCCAACTGGCCCTCCCCTCCTCATCACTATACCCCCCAACTCCAGAGGACATGCCGGCTGCCAGAATTCCAGCCCTCAACTTGGGCTGACACCTTCTGCTCATCAGAGGCCACTCAGCCTTCAGGAGTCCAGCCCCCAACTCAAGTGGAGACCCTCTACTCAACTACATGCCACTCCAGCCAGACAATCAGGGAGGAAACAGAAACCAAGGAACAAAACACCCATCCAACAAAGACAAACTCAGAAACTGGCACCTAGACTTTTTTTGTTTGTTTGTTTTTCGAGACAGGGTTTCTCTGTGTAGCTTTGCGCCTTTCCTGGAACTCACTTGGTAGTCCAGGCTGGCCTCGAACTCACAGAGATCTGCCTGCCTCTGCCTCCCGAGTGCTGGGATTAAAGGCATGCGCCACCACCACCAGGCCGGCACCTAGACTTATAATTACACCAAACCCAGATGCCTAGACCCCAGTGTAAGAACACAATCAACAACAGCCAGGACAATATGTCACCACCAAATGTTAAATCTAAAAAATTCCTGATGCAATGTGTCCACGAAATCTAAGACACGATGAAAAGACTAAATGTAAAAATAATAGAAATAGAAGAAGGAGAAGAATGCTAGCTCAAAGGCCCAGAAAATATTTTTAGCAAAATCATAGAAAATTTTCCTAACTTAAAGAAGGACATGCCTATAAAGGTACATGAAGCTTGCAGAATGCCAAATAGATTGGACAAGAAAATAAATTCCCCTTGCCACATAATAATCAAAACACTAAACATACAGAACAAAGAAAGAATATTAAAAGCTGCAAGGAAAAAAAGGCCAAGTAATATATAAAGGCAGAATTATTAGAATTACACCCCATTTCTCAATGGAGATTCTGAAAGTCAGAAGGGCCTGGACAGATGTGTTGCAGACTCTAGGAGACCACAGATGCCAGCCCAGACTACTATATCTAGTAAAACTTTCANTCACCACAGATGAAGAAAACAAGTTATTCCATGATAAAGTTAAATATAAACAATATCCATCCACAAGTACAGCCCCACAGAAGGTAAGTTAAATATAAACAATATCCATCCACAAGTACAGCCCCACAGAAGGTACTAGAGGGAAAACTTCAGCCCAAGGAGGTTAACAACACCTATGAAAACATAGGAAAAATAATCTCACACTAGCAAAACCAAAAAAAGGGAAAACACACATACACAACCACCAACAACAATACAAAATAACAGGAATTGGCAATTATCAATCATTGCTATTTCTCAGTATCAATGGACTCAATTCCAAAATAGAAACACACACACACACACACACACACACACACACACACACACACACACACACAATCACAGAATGGATCCATCTTTCTGCTGCTACAAGAAACACACCTCAATATCAAAGATAAACATTACCACAGGTTGAAGGGTTGGAAAAGATTTTCCAAGCAAATGGACCTAAGAAGCAAGCTGGTGTAGCTATCCTAATATCTAACAAAATAGACTTCAAACCAAAATTAATCAAAAGAGAAAGGGAAGGACANTTCATACTTATCAAAGGAAAAATACACCAAAATGATCTTTCAATGCTTTTTTTTTATTTAAAAATTTTTTCATTTTACATAGCAACCACAGTTCCCCTTCCCTCCCTTTCTCCTGCTCCTTCCCCACCTTTACCCCCATCCACTCCTCAGAGGGGGTAAGGCCTTTCTTAGGGAGTCAACACAGGCTGGCTTACCAAATTGAGGCATGACCAAGCCCCTCCCACCTGCATCAAGGCTGAGCAAGGTATTCTACCATAGGGAATGGGGTTGAAAAAGCCAGTTCATGCACCTGGGGTAAGTCCTGATCTCATGCCAGGAGCCCCACAAATATATCAAGCCACACAACTGTCACCCACTTTTAGAGGGTCTAGTTCAGTCCCATGCAGGTTCCCTAACTGTCAGTCCAGAGTCTGTGAGCTACCACTAGCTCAAGTCAGCTATCTCTGGTTTTCCTCATCATGATCTTGACCCCACTTGCTCATATAATCCCTCCTCCCTCTCTTCAACTGAACTCCAGGAGCTCAGCCAAGTACTTGGCTGTGGATCTCTGCATCTGCTTCCATTAGTTACTGGATGTAGGTTCTATGATGACAATTAGGGTAGTCACCAATCTGATTACACGGGAAGACCAGTTCAGGCAACCTCTCCACTATTGCTAGGAGTCTTAGCTGGGGTCATCTTTGTGAATTCTTGGGAATTTCCCTAGCACCAGGTTTCTCCCTAACCCCATAATGGCTCCCTCTATCAAGATACCTCTTTCATTGCTCTCCCTCTCCATCCCTCCCACAACTGGGCCATCTCAATCCCTAGTGTTCTCATTCCCTATCCCATCCCTTCTCCTCTTCCCCCAGTTTACCCAGGAGATCTTAACTATTTCCCCTTCCTGGGGATATCCATGCATGTCCCTTTTAGGGTCCTCCTTTTTACCTAGCTTCTCTGGGGTTGTGTATTGTAGCCTGGTTATCCTTTGCTTTGTGTCTAATATCCACTTATGAATGAGTACATGCTGCGTTTGTCTTTCTAGGTCTGGATTACCTCACTCAGGATGATTTTTTCTAGCTCCATTCATTTGCCTATAAATTTCATGATGTCATTTTTTTTTAACTGCTGAGTAATACTCCATTGTGTAAATGTACCACATTTTCTTTATCAATTCTTTGGTTGAAGAGTATCTAGGTTGTTTCCAGGTTCTGCCTATTATGAATAATGCTGCTATGAACATATTTGAGCAAGTATCCTTGTGGTATGATTGAGCATCTTTTGGGCGTATGCCCAAGAGTGGTATTGCGAGGTCTTGAGGTAGGTTGATTCCCAGTTTTCTGAGAAACCACCATATTGATGTCCAGAGTGGCTGTATGAGTTTACACTCCCATCAGCAGTGGAGGAGTGTTCCCTTTACTCCACATCCTCTCCAACAGAAGCTGTCCTTAATGTTTTTGATCTTAGCCATTCTGAGAGGTGTTAAGATGGTATCTCAGAGTGGTTTTGATTTGCATTTTCCCGATGGCTAAAGATGTTGAGCAATTACTTAAATGTCTTTTGGCCATTTGAGAGTCTTCTGCTAGGAATTCTCTATTTAGATCTGTAGCCCATTTTTTAATTGGATTGTTTGGTATTTTANGTCTAGTTTCTTGAGTTCTTTATATATTTTGGAGATCAGCCCTCTGTCAAATGTGGGGTTGGTAAAGATCTTTTCCCGTTTTGTAGGCTGCTGTTTTGTCTTATTGACCATATCCTTTGCCTTACAGAAGCTTCTCAGTTTCAGGAGGTCCCATTTATTAATTGTTGCTCTCAGTGTCTGTGCTACTGGTGTTATATTTAGGAAATGGTCTGTGCTAATGCATTCAAGGCTACTTCCTACTTTCTCTTCTATCAGGTTCAGTGTAACTGGATTTATGTTGAGGTTTTTGATCCATTTGGACTTGAGTCTCGTGCATGGGGATAGATATAGATCTATTTGCAATCTTCTACACGTCAACACCCAGTTATGCCAGCACCATTTATTGAAGATGGTTTCTTTTTTTCATTGTACAGTTTTGGCTTCTTTGTCAAAAATAAGTTGTCCATATGTGTGCTGATTAATGTCAGGGTCTTCAATTCGATTCCATTGGTCCATATGTCAGTTTTTATGCCAGTACCAAGCTGTTTTTATTACTATAGCTCTATAGTAGAGCTTGAGGTCAGGGATGGTGATGCCTCCAGAGGTTGCTTTATTGTACAGGATTCTTTTAGCTATCCTGGGTTTTTTGTTTTTCCATATGAAGTTGAGTATTGTTCTTGAGGTCTGTGAAGAATTGTGTTGGGATTTTGACGGGGATTGCATTGAATCTGTAGATTGCTTTTATTAAGATTGCCATTTTTACTATGCCAGTCCTATCTATCCAAGAGCCTGGGAGATTTTTCCATCTTCTGATATCTTCTTCAATTTTTCTTCAAAGACTTAAAAGTTCTTCTCATAGAGGTCTTTCACTTGTTTGGTTAGAGTGACTGCAAGAGACTTTTGATGACTGCTTCTATTTCTTTAGGGGTTATAGGTCTGTTTAAATTGTTTATCTGGTCTTGATTTAATTTTGGTATGCTATAACTGTAATTAACGAGGCAATTCCATGTAATTTATCTAGTAATCAAAAGTTTATTTCTGGGGTAACTTACAGCAAGTATGGAGTCGGTTACAGGATCCGGGAGAGAGGAGGTGCAATCCAGTGGCTTGATCTACAATCCAGCCTCCAGGACCACAAGGGATCAAGAAAGGGCAAGCACGTACGCACTTCGAGACTTAAGGGGCTCCCTCAGCCATGCCCCAGGGCCAGGTCATAGGCAGGTGTGGCAGTTACCTGCTGCCACTCTAGGGGCAGTGTTTGAAGGTCAAAGCTGGAACAGCTACCCACTACATTTCCTCCTAATTAAGAAAATTCTAACCTAATACAAACTATATACAATAGGAATGATTATCAAATATTTTCCAGGAGGAATAACGGATAATGTCCTAGGCAAGATGAAACTACAGTCAACAAGAACAACACCAAACAAGAAACACATACTAAAATCCAGAGGAGTCTGGAACATAGGTAAATGGTACATTATAGAGATCATTCCAAAAGATGTCCTGATTATAATACTTAATATGTTCTAAGCCCTCGTGATTGTAATCCCTTCACAACCAGGACTTCTTTTACTTTCACTGATGATGGTGGTGGTAGGCATCATTACAGACTGGTATTGGCATAGCTCCTTTCACACTCTGGAAGCACACAAGGACATACACCTTTGTTTTCTTTTTTTTTTCTTTTCTTTCAAGCAAGACTCTGAATATGTGTCTCTTGAAAGGCTCAGGTTTTCAGTGCAGCAGAGTTCAGAGGTGGGAATTTAGTACTCTGAGTTATCAATGTACCAATCCATTGATTGATACAAAATTTTATGGCATTTTTAAGTGTTGAGACCTAGTTGGAGAAGTAGGTCAACTGGGAGTGCACCTTGGGAGGATATATCTTGTAGGCTGCCTCTTCTTGTTCTATTTGTGAGCCTCCATGAGGCAAGCAAATGCTCACCTGTTTCTGCTATGATGTTCTACTTCACCACAGCAGAACTACAGAGCCAAGTGACTATGGGCTGAAACCTCTGAAACCATGAGCCAACAGAAATCTTACCCTCTTGAGTTTTCTCTTCTGATGTTTTGCCCAAATTAGGATGGTTTGACTTAATAATATGTTAGTAATACGCATTTCATAATGGAAAGTATATTGTAGTTTTAAATGTTGCCCTTTTCCTGGGCTAGTGCTACCTTCCAATCTCCTTTTTGTGATGCTGGGCTGCAGATACCAGTCAGCAGTGCAACCATGAGGGAAGCAATGGACAATCTGCAGTGTTGTGCTCTGCTGGCTGGGCAAGGATGTTGAGCAGGTTATGTGTACTATAGGCAGTTTCAGTATAATCTAGGTGTTGGATGGGATGGAGCCCCATCATAACGAGGGAAACATTCAGACCAGGAATGAATGAATACTTTCATTCCTCATGAACTCACTCTAGCATGATGTGACACAAAAAGAATAGAAATTGTTTTGTTCAATGTGTTCTCAGCACTTGGAGTGTCCGATGCACATTAGGTGATTAACAAATATTTGCAGAACAGAGTGGATCCTGTTTGGGATTCCTACTGGAGCAGGAGTGCTGAGCTATACTTGCCATCAAATCCAGTTCCCTAATCTGATTACCTTTGGTCACAGACCTACAGTGTGCTCTGGACAAGAAACATAGGCATCATCACCTCCCCTATATCTTTCCAACAGCAAGGATGCTGGGGTCTCTCTAGATTTGCTTACAAAGGTAAGTTGCTCTAATATAATTTTTTATTTTATTATTTTCTAGTGTCAAAGTATCATTTAAAAAGTGTACCTTAAATCTTCTATTTGCCCTTCATCCAGCAAGAGTTGTCTGCTTTCAACTCTAACTGGATTTTCCAAGTTTTTTTTCTATGCAATTTTTTTTAGACTTATCTATTTTATGTGTATGCCTAGTACTTGTGGGGGTGAGACAGGTGCATCAGATCCCCTGGAACTAGAGTTATGGATGGTTGTGAGCCACCATGTTGGCACTGGGAAAAGAACTTTGATCCTCTTGAAGAACCACAAGTGCTCTTAGCAGGTGATCCATCTCTCCAGCCCTACTTTGTAACTCCTTATCACCTTGTTATGTGGGTTCATGTGTCTCCAAAAGGCTTTCAGTGGTCTTTACTCTTTTTCTCTGTGTGGTAAGAACTTAATGTACAACCCCCAGCCACATTCATAACTGTCAAATAATTTGAGAACATGCATATTACTTTTAAGAATACTTTTTTCCTAGCAAATTTTCAATAATTAGATTAAATCAAGAGTTGTTGGTGTCATGTTTACCAATTATCTTCTGTTGTTATGGTTCAAATCTAAAATGTCCTCTATAGACTGATGTGTTTGGACACTTGGTCCCCAGCCAGTGGTACCATTTGGGAGGTTGCAGAACCATAGGATATAGTACCTACCTAGATGAAGTAGAACACTAGGAGGAGGCCCACAGGGTATATTATTCCTGGCATGATTTCTGCTTCCTCATGTTTCTAACTATTGAGATCCTCCTGTCATCATGCTTTCCCGAACAGGATGTACTGAAATTTCCAAAACCATAAGTCATAATAAACCCTTCTTCCCTTGTTTCTGTGAGGTATTTTGTCACAGTAACTAGAAAAGTGGCTAATGCACCCACTTTCAGGTGCTGAATGTGTTGATTGCATTGTTGCTTCTGTGAATTGTTTGTATTTCTCAACTAAAAATAGTCTAATGTGTTTTCAGAATTCTTAGGTGTCTGAACTCACCTTTTGCTTGAACATCTGTTTCATGACTGAGTTTGAAAATCCTCCAATATTTTCAACTCTTCTGTTTCGTCCAAGGCTGACACCACCTTCGCTTTCAAATGGAAAATATAATGAATCTGTAGATCGTTCCCTTTATCTTCACAATTCAGAGCTGAGATCCTATAGATTCTTTGAAGTACAGTTACAAGATCTTCAAAGACTCTCTATTAAGCTGAAATCTGTAGTGGAAGTGTTAAGTAAGTTCTGTCTGAAGAAGTAGAGCAAAGATGCAGAATTTGCTTTGATGCAGAATGCCAGAACAAGAGGTGGTTTTGAGTACGAACACAAGATCTGAAGTGTAGGGAACAAAAATTTCTATTTTAAGTCAAAGTTATTTTGTTATTTTCTAATCCAAGTTTCAAAGAATGGATTTTTAAAATGAGTACTAAATCTTAAGATGGCTGAGTCTTTTAGGTGAGAATTATTATTTGCCTTTGATCCAAAAGGTACATGTCAGTTATCTGCCACAGGCATAGAACTAGACAGTTTTGCCCTCAGGTGCTTGGGCCGCACAGCATCTAAAGCGTAAATGATAGGTACTGCCTGGAGGGAAAGTAAGTTACTGTCCAGCAGGGGAAACCAAATACATCTTTATGGAAGAAACCATTAAACAGTGGAAGATGAGTCAGATTTCAGACGTGGAATTCTGGAGCAGAAGAAATGAATGAATACATACGTACCAGGGATGGAGAACAGGCTATCTGAAGGCAAAGTGGTGGAAAAGCACTGGGTCTATAATAATGACCAGGGAGTTACCCCATGAAAGAGAGAAAATTACAGGAAATGTGAGAGGAGAAATGGGCAGATACTGTGAAGAATGAAAAGACAAGTTTGGATTTATTTAAATCACTAACTTGAAACTCAACAAAGCTAGCATTTAGGAAGACACAGAGTTGTGCTTTATGGAAGGATTTATGGCAGTAAATTTGCTTCAGTACTAAGTAGTTCTTTACCACTGCAAAAGGCATTGAGATTATGTTAAAGTCACCTTCCTCAAGTCTTCAAAACGATTTCAGAGTTTGTGCTTGTTACAACCACGGGTTCACTCTAGGGTAGGGAGGCTGCTGTGTCTTAAAATCTTTCCACAGGGCACCATAGCTGAGGAGCTTCTCAGACATCGGGCATTCCCAGGGCACAAAAAGCTGGTTATAGGAACATGCTTAAGAAATACCATCAGGTGTGTGTGAACACTAATTAGAGATGACTTAGTTTTAGAAACAACAGTTTGCTAATGTGTTCCAGTAAGATGATTGATGGCACTGACTAGATTTTGAAAGGATCCTCAAGGAAGATTAAAGTTCTGTAACAATAAACAGGATAAACTAAAAGTAGAATCTTTTGGAAAATTTAATATTATAGAGTGAACTGTCTCTGCATCTTTTGCTCACAAAGACCTGGGATCTTGACTATGATGTTCATTTGTGGGAGCCCACAGAGGTTTCCTAGTAAGACCTGAGCTTGCTTTACCCAGCAGGGCTGCATTAGAAGATGGCTTGACCATGTGCATGGTTACTAGGTGATTGGAAGGGTCTACACTTGGCTGAGCCAGGGGGAGGTCTTTGCTCCACCCCTTGGCATTCCTATAAATAGCCCTTTAGAAGAGACAGGAAGGGCTTGTGGGTAATGATCCAGNCCCTCCCAAGGCTATCCTGTGTTTCTCTGTTTCTCTCCCCTCTACCCTTCTACCTCTATATTTCTACCTAAATCTCTTATCCCTCTCTCCTCAAGAGTTCCCTGTCATAAAANGTGGGAGCTAGTCTCCCACATTCATTATTATTTATGTGTGTGTGAGGTGTGCATATGTTGAATGTGCATGCCTGTGCTCACACATGCAGAGGCCAGATACAGATATCAGGTGTCTCTGCTGTCATATAGTCTTCAGACTGTGTCTCTGGCTAAAGTTGAATCTTCCCAATACAGCTGTGCTGACCAGTAATCAAGCTCTCAGAATCTGCTTGTCTCCACTTTCATTGTTGGGGTTACAGGCACAAGCAGTTATGGCTGTTTTTTTAATGTGGGTGCTAGGACTTGACCTCACCCCCTCATGCTTATCCAGCACATTTACCAACTCTGCTATCTCCTCAGTCCCTTTGAGTATAGCATTGTAATGAATGACCCATTGGCCTGCTTTCAAAAAATGTTTGAGTCACACTTTCACTTATGCATTTATAATATACATTGGTGTTCATTCCAAGCACACCTCTACTCAGAAAGCAAGGCTAGGCAGTTCATGTTTAAAAAATAATTGCTTATTAAGAGAAAATAATTTTCACTGGTAGCCTATGACCAGTACAAAAAAAAAATTTCTAAGGATTCCTTTGTGGGTACAACCTCCACCACTGTGTTTTATGTGTTTTTTCAAGGAGACAGAACCTGGGAACTGATGTATTTTGCCACAAGCTATTAGAGAGTCTCCATTTCCTTCACTAAAGGTCTCCTCTAAAGAATGACAATTAAAGCCAGCTGTAATAGGGGTCTACAGAAAAACAGACAAATATGTTGGGGGTATGGTTAAGGAACTGGCTCACTTTGGGGGCAGGCAAGCAGGATGGAGAGTCAAGGAAGAGCTGATAGTCTAGCCAGGCTGATGGCTATCCAGGAGCAGGATTCTCTTACTTGTGAGAGTTCACTTTTTTACCTTTGAATGATTAGAAGAGGATCACCAAAATCATGAAGTGTAATTTGCTTCATGTAAGTCTACTAATTTAAATATTAACTATACCTAGAAAAATATGTTCAAAGGGATATCTAGGCTGGTTGACCAGAGACTGGCTACCAAGCCTTGTCAAATTGACTAGTTAGTGACTCTGATTTCTTTGTGGAATAGGATACAGTTGAAATGAAGATATTTTGATGTTTTTGCTTTAGGTTGAAATTTCAAATACTTAACTATTTTTGCTCTAGAAAAAAAAAAGATAGCTCAGAATGTTTGGGCTTTGGCTTCTGTTGTGGGATGTCTTTCTGTATGCTGTGAATATTTTGCTCTGATTGGTTAATAAATAAAGCTGCATTGGCCTATGGCAGGGCAGGATGGAACCAGGCAGGAAAATCCAAGAGAGATAATGAGAGGAGAAAGGAGAGTGGGGGAAGACTTCAGCTTGCTGCCCAAGGAACAACATGTAATGGGATGCAGGTAAAGCCACGGAACACATGGTGATACACAGATTAATAGAAATGGGTTAAGTTATAAGAGCTAGCTAGTAAGAAGCCTGAGCCATAGGCCATATAATTTGCAATTAATATTAAGCCTCTGAGTGATTATTTTATAAGCAGCTGCAGGACCTTGGGGCCAGGCATGACCAGAGAAACACAGGACCATGGAGCCGGGTAGGACCAGAGAAAATTATGGCTACAGGTTTCAATCAAGACACTGCCGCTGCCTGCTTTGGATACTTCACCAGGGAAAATGCTTCTCCTTTTAATGAAGCTGACTTCCAGGATTTGGCAAAGCAGTGAGTGCCCTTGTCCTTAGGGTATGTTTGAGTAAACTTTACTTAAGACCTAGCAGCCTAGCTCAAGCTATACAGCTACACTGAACTTTTCCTTCTATTGATGAGCCATGTGTATGAATTTCTCATTCAGCTCCAAAGACTTGGCAATAAGAAAACTACAGATGTAATGAAATTTTTATTGAGGAGCTCATACCCTAAACAAATTAATCTTAAATGTCCTTTCTCAGAGTATTCTGCTCTTGGGCATTATAAAAAAAACCCACAATTTCCCTAAGCCACCCTTGAAGCACTTCACATGATCAGATTTACATAGGAATGTATCTAGTGTTAAATCTAAGGATTAATGTGGGATACTTTCATACTTGATGGGATTAAGTGAAAAACAGAATCACAAATACAAGAACCCCTATTTTCTTTACCTGATCAAAGCACACAGAAAGTGGCTAGGAGACACAGCATGTCACTTACATAACTGGTTTCTGGAAAGGTGTTAAATTTGCAGAATTGTCACCTTTACTGGAAGCTGCTTTCTTGGCTATCATGTTTTCAGCTGTGGCAACCATAGTGAATCAACCAATCTCAGATGAACTTGTGAAAAGATAATTCCTATGACTGGCAATAATGTGCTAGAAGGCGGCTAAATGTCAATTTTATCTTTATGCAAACAACTACTTGAGCAGCATTTGTGAATTCTAAACTCAGCTACAGTCAGGTTTTGATGTTTTGACTTTTTGTGTATGTGTGCACAGAGGCCAAAGGAGGTTGATGTTAGGTGTCTTCTTAACTCATCCCCACTTCTGAGACAAGGTCTCTCACTGAACCTGGAACTCACTGATTGGCTAGAATGAAGGGCCAGTGAGCTCCAGGTATTCTCTTGTCTCTGCCTGCCTGCTGGGGATTGAAGTCAGGTTCTCAAGTGTGCACAGCAGGCACTTTACTGCCTGAGGCATCTCCCCAGCCCTTGAAATTCTGACTAAAAATAAAACTCTCTGCCCTTCCTCTAAAATCTCAAAAGTCTTTAAAAAATATTTTATGGGTATCAATGTTTTGCTCACTTGTGTGTCTGTACACCACGTGTATCTGGTGCCTGTGGATGTCCAAAGAGGGCACTGGATNCCCTGGAACTGGAGTTATGGACAGCTGTGAACCACCGCATGAGTGCTGGGAATGGAACCTGGTGTTCTGCAAGAAAAAGTAAGCTTTACGGCTGAGCCATCTCTCCAGCCTCTCCCAAAGCTTGGAAGTCTCACATCTCCTGGAATCCGCAATTTCATTCATAAAACAAATGGCCTTCTGGAGGCTGCAGTTCCAGCCTTATATCAGCAAACCAAAAAAGATGCTTAGTAGTTGCAGGGACCATACACAATGTACTCTGGGGGTTATTAAAAAACAAAAGGACATGAAGTTGGGAGAGGGTGGGGAATGGTTCTGGGAAAAGTGAAGGGTAAATATGATCAAAATAATTATATATGTATATAAATTCTCAAAGAATTAATATTGTCTAAAAACAGTAGAAGAAATGTTACAGTAAAATATCATCTATCTATGGGGATTCAGGAGGATCTGTATTACTTAAGCATTCTGTATTTCTATTCATATATTCTGTGGAATTCATAAATCTTTTTCCTTACAACAAATCCCACTGCAGGTCATAAGAAGCTGCAGTGATAACTGGTATAGCGAATGAGAACTTACATCTGGGTATCCCGACAAGAAGCAGTCTGCTTCTTTGGATTTGAGTTTCTGAAGTACAGAATCACTGTAGCCTCGACGTGAAGCTGCCTTACAGAAGTTACACACACACAAAGATGACCTTTGTCTATATTTTATACAAATACAACAGTAGTTTGTGAATACATTTTAAGTACATGATATACACGATAAGCCACTTGATTTTCCAATATCACAGAATAGCAATTTAAAATGCAATAAAAATATACAAAATTCAGTCTGGAATGCAGATTTTTTTTCATTTCTATTTGACTCAAAACTTTACCATTAGAACATTTTTAGAGTACTAGTCCAAACACTTTTTCATTAGCTAAAAATACAATTTCAGCAGTCAGCTTATGTTCAGGCATGATGCAATCCATTTTTCTAATGGATTCCCAGTTTTTGTTAAATTCAAAGGGCTGTTAGTAACTTACAGCATGTTCTTCACTCCACACCCTATGTCAAGCCCACTTTCCATTCTGAGTTACAGTCATCTTGTGGACAAAAGCTGGGTTTGTTCTGGTAACATTTGCACATCCAAGATCTCCTTTTGCAATCGCACATGAATACATTGTGGTGGTGTAAAAGTTTGTTAATGACAAATTAAGTCACAGTATAAAAATATATTGTACACCTTTACACCTATATAGTCCTTTTCCTATGGATTAAAAAAATACAACTGAATGAGACAGAAGTTTGTAGCACCATGAAGAGTTGTATCCCAAGTGACAGTAGCAGCATGATCCCATATAATGTTGAAGGAGGGGTTCTGAGAAGAGAGACATTCATTCTGGTTCACCTGTACCACTGAAGCTTATACAAAGACGTGTCTTATACATGAGCAATAATTCTGTGTCATCTGGAGAGCTAGATATCCTATCAAAAGATACTGCCTTCCATTCCTAGGGGCTGCTAATATTGGAGAAAGGCTTACTGGTGATCTGTGTACGTTTCTAAGGCTGGTAGCATTATCTTGCATATAATTTCAAAGGAGCACTCTGTGGGTATAATACAACTTAGGTATTTATGTAGACCTACATAATCAAGATATATTATGTTGTAGACCTGGCTACTGAGAGAGTGAATAAAACAAGACAGACTCACCGAAGGACTCATTAGTCAGAAAAACCAGTCTGCAAGGATGAATACTCAACATTGAAAAGATCTCCTCCAATGTCACATGGATCTCAGTAGGCTAGAAGCAACTTGGGTGAACTGTTATCTTTTAACTTACTTATGGACTGGGAAGACAGTGTGCTTTGAGATACGTAAACCTTGTAAAAAAATAAACCATTGTAAAACCATATGAAAAGACACACACTGATTCTGTGCAATATAGCAAATCGATAAGAAAACACTGTAAAAATGTACCTGTTTAAAATACCATCTACCTTTTTTTTTTTACACAAAGCATTATATATCAAAGGCCTACATATATATCATCTAATGGCACTTGAAACGAATATAATAAGTCTTAAAATAAAAGGCATAACCTATAAGAAAGTTTCTGTAAAAGTTTAGATTCATTTTGAAAGTGCTATATCTTGTAGTATGTGAAGTATAGAGGTTGACCAAGCTCTATTTTTTTAATTGGCCTATATGTGTACTGCTCACTAGATGAATGATCCTGAAATATGTACTCTATAACATTCATTATTAGCTTAATAAAGCAATCAGCTCTGGCTCATGTTTCAGTCAGTATATGGTTTTAAAAAACCGTCACTGTCCAAATTAACACAATATATCACTATATTCCACAAATGACTAGAAAAAATAAAAGCATAAGCAACAAATAGGCAAAAACACAAAGCTTGAAAGAAACGCTGACTGAAATAAAAAAGTTGCATACAGAATGGTGCATGATCCACCAAGACAACTTAAGCTCTAGAAAACTGAACTAGGTAATAGGATTTTAAATGAAAGCTTAACAGTGACCAATAACTATAAAAGGTGATATTGGTAAATATCAACGGATTATATTGCTTACAGTGCCTCGGTCCTTCTACCACCATGCTCCTGCAGCTGCTCATAGTCTGCACACACATGTGGAGGTCAAACTGAATGAGGCTTGCTTGGTATCTTGTCTGAGGTCCTGGCTCTACACTAAACTATTTTAGTTAATGTTAATCCCTTTTCTTTCAGCCAATCTAAGGCACTATCAGAAATTCCAAGGATGATGAATCTGGCCACTGGTGAATGAAAACAGCATTGGCAAGAACTATCCCTAATCATTCCTACTTCAAATAAAAACAAGTGACAATATTTTCTAGGGGGGAAAAGCCAATTCTGTGTTACATCCTTGTTAAAAGGATTGTTAAAACATTGTGCAATTAAATTAAAAGCTGCCTGATCTTTAATAGAAAATCTATCAAGAAAGGGTTTAGTGACCACTGCAGTCAATTAAACAAAACAAAACAAAACAAACAAACAAAAAAAACCCAACCCAACTTGCTGAACTCCCTCTTACTTTGAAGTGTTATTCAAGTCTGTGGGGGCAGCAATAGGCAAAGAGGTGTACATACGAAGAAAATTAAGACTACGTTTTAACACTGGTACCCTGGAAGATGTGTATTAGAGTTCTGTGCAGGGCAAGAATTAGGATAAAAATATATTTATATATATACATATATGGCGCCATTCCCATTTCAAAATGCTTTATTTCATATATCCTGCTACTCCCCTTTTTTTTTTTCAATTAGCAGTGAAATACAGCCTATGAAGGCCAATGTCTCAGGTCATTAATGTGATTTCTTCTTAAGCAAATTTTAGAAAGAATAAAGTAGTGCTTTAATATGTGGTGTTTGTGACCAACCTCTACATAAAAATAGGTTTTCTATTTACTTGTGCTCTGTCACCAAGTTTCTTTTCCTTTTTTTAATGGTGATTAAAGCAATATTGAACACTAATCATTCAACCAGAGCTTTAGGTAAGCGATCTGTTTCATAGAAACTAAGGAAGCGGTCTTGAAGCAGAGCAAAGAGCCCACTTTGAGAGTGAGCATGCTCCCAACCACAGCTCAGGAGCAGCCTGAAGAGTTAAAAATGTATTTCCTTATTAACATATATAATTTTAATGCCTTTGGAACACTTTTTTAATAAAATGTAATTTTTCATAATAAAATTTAAATACATTAAGTATAAAAACTATTGCTCCAGGGTTAAAACCAGGAGCTAGAGCCCTCCAGAGAGTAACTCTGATTCTACGAAGTGCGCTAGACGTGTGTGTAACATATATCGAAAGCCCCGGTTCACATGACATTTTACACTTCTCCTCAATTTGTACTACTCCCAGGTATTTTAAATAATGCATTATATTCAGTAATCTATACTCATGTTTAGAATTATTGGTAAACAATGCAATCTGAAGTGATAGTTGGCCCTACAAAAGGGAATGAGTTTCCCCTAACAGGGCTAATGAGTGCTCAGAAATATTTCTTTTTTTAAAGAGATACATACTCTTCTGTAAATTTCCCCCTACCCCTACCCCAACAGAAGGGGTCCCAGAATAAGGTGTTAACAAGTGCTTAATAGATATGTCTTGTAGGTTGATGTCACAAGCAACCCTTAGGAAAACCTACATGAAACCTTTGATCAGACCCCTGACTGGCGTGAGGAAGCCTATCACTACGGTGTCAGTGAGCACCGCATCCTTGGTGCTTTCACACTCATTTGGTGTTTGTTTTATTTTCCTTTGTTTCCTCTATAAATTCAACTTATTTGTAACATTCCTCCCATTTCCTAAAACATGTAAAAGTGGGGTTTTACTGTTTTGGGTTGTGTAAAACCTTGTGGAAACTCCTCAAGTAGCTTTTAATGTGTTTAAGTTCTCCATCCAAACACAGCAGGGAAAGATGGATGTGCACTGAGAAAGAGAGCACAGGGGCAAGATTACTGTTTTAGAAGCGACGTGATAGGCTTTTACTTTGCCCCCAAAGAGTCCAGTTTTCAGTCTGGCAACAGTGGAAATTCTCTAGACAAGTTCTGAGGTTTGGCTGTATGTTTTACATCCATCTTCCTGTTAAGGAGTCTGTCACCCCGATGACTGAGGCAGCCTACTGTGTGTTTTACATACTTACTACTGTCCCACAATGGCTCTAAGACTCTGGTCTAACAATGGACGAACATATAACATAAGAANGATGGTACACTGAAGCCATCCTGGGTATGAAAGGTGAAGGACATAAAACAGAACATTTCTACACTGATCCTGAAGACTAATGCCACACACTGTTAATATAAAGTAAGATGGTTGAAATGTGGCAAAACAGGCTAAGGGCCAGTGCTAACACAGAACACCCTGCGACCTTTCTAGATTTCTTTTAGATACAGATACTGAAACTCTGAAACTCTCTCTCTCTCTCTCTCTCTCTCTCTCTCTGTCATATGCTCATAATATTTTAGCCAGACAATAGCAGTATTCAATATATATTGATCTGAAATAATGGTATATTTAAGAAACCACTATAATCTCCCCAAACTGGATTCTTAATTCATTTAAAACACTTGATCATGAATCCATTTAGTGGCTAGTAAAAAATGTAAAACACTTCAATTATTCACACACATTTCATAAGATTTACATTGTACTGCATATTTGCAAAAAAATGAGCCAAATGTCCAGTGCCCATTGCTATTACACAAAAATGAAAATTTTAAGGTCTAATAGTAATTTGAACACAGGACTTGTAGAATTTAAGTGATAATAATGGCGTTCCTATATGAAATACAAGTCTGAGACTATGACAGCTGGCAGTAAATCAGGAGAAACAGTAAATGTAATTAAACATGAATGGTTTCAAAGCTTATCGAAGAGGCTAGTTCCTATTATTTACTGGCTTTGTGAAACCTGATATTATACAAAAGCAGAAGTTTTGTATTGTCTTAAAGTAGGCACTAAAATAAAAATGGTCATTGAGGGCGGGGCTACACATGCACCTTCCTATCAAACCCACGGCCCAGACCCTACTGAAATGCCTGGTGGAAACGGGGCAGGGTGGTGCTTGTGCTTAGGCTGCTGGTGAAAGCTGCGGAGAGTGAGTGCAGAGAACCGAGACCCACAGTGTTCGCAGGATCCTGAAGATCCTGTGTTTGTGTGGGCATCTGAGAAACAGAAGAATGCGCTTCATCTTGGGAATAGCTCATCCCAAGGCTCCCCACTGAAAGTGGATTATAAGGAGGACCATTTAATGGTATGAAATTGAACAATTGAGAAAAATCCAATGCTGGTGTGTTGAGGGGGTCACTGATAGAAATAGAGCTCTTTGACAGGGAGAGGTCACCTGCACCATCATCTAGGGACCCACTCTGAGGATCTAACCCTAACTTAGATGACGATGCTTGAGAATCCTGGGATGAAGAGGGTGCACCACCTTGTAATTCCATCAGGTAACTCTCAATTTCCCCCTTTAATGGCTGTTCTTTTTCAGGAATAGAGATTGCATATGAGGTAGAACTGAATGGGCATTTGAAAGCAAGATGGTGAGAGGGGTGAACAGCATCCATATCTATGGGGCATGTCATTCCCAAAGGTAAAGTTGTGATCATTTGGTGAGCAGATCCAGAGCTCTGCATGGACTGAAATGGAGTGTTATAGAGGTTTAACTGCAAAGTGTTTGTGAATGGCTTTGACAAGAGTTCACTGGAAGGTAAGGACATCACTGGTAGGAGTTCATCTTTTATAGGCACAGACATGTTACAGGTAAATGGGTCCAGGAAATCTACTGGTTCCGTTTTGACCTTCAGAAGCTCTTGATTGTGACTCTTCTTCATATGTCGAGTGAGGTGATCCTTTCGTCCAAATCTCTGTGCACAGTACTGACAGAGGAAGTCCTTTCTTCCCGTGTGCACTACCATGTGTCTCCGGACATCCTTCCGGGTGTAGAACCTGCGCTCGCAGTGCTCACACTGGTGCTTTTTCTCTTTCACGCCCCCGGATGACTTGCCTGCATGAGATTTCAGGTGCTCCAGGAGCACACCTGTGCTTTCAAAAGTCTGCAAACACACCTTGCAGGTGAGGTCACCACTGGTTGCAGCGTGCAAGGCCAAGTGTCGCTTAAACCCAAGTTTGGTGTTGTAGCTCTTGCCACACTCTTCGCATTTAAAGGTCTCTTTGTTGGGGTCATGTGTATGGAGGTGATTCTTCAGGTGGTCTTTCCGGTGAAACATTTTCTCACAATAATTACACTTGTGGGTTTTCTCAGGAGAGTGAGTAGCCATGTGCCTTTAAACACAGATATATTGTGTGAGTGGTTATCTTAGCAAAAAGGTACGTATTCACTTTTCAAATGGGAAGCTAAACTACTAATGCTAATACACAGCTCTCTTAATAGGGTCTACCTAACTAACACACACCACAGCATAGATAACACACTACAAAACTTGAGCCATCTAAGTTGCCACTTTAGCACTGACTGGTTTTTAGCTCTCATTACAAAAGTAAACAGGCAAGACTGAACACATTCATGTAATGTTCACACCCTTTTCATGTAGAAATTTCTCTTCAGAAATGCAAGTTCTACTTTCATTAAGCATTTTAATTAAAAAAATCCAAAGACACTAACACAGAAGTATGTGATTTAGAATATTTCAAGCTAGCCAATGTCTAAACTACTTAACATTTCCTCTCTGTAAATCAGCTGAGAAATGTGTATACAGATTCACACACTTACAATGGCTTCAGACGGCCAACACAAGAGAAAGTATAATCTGAAAGACAAATAGAGTGTAGTACCTTTGTAATTTGTACTTAGAAACAAAGGCCTTGGTGCAGTCTTGTTGTGTGCACTTGTAGGGCCTCTCTCCTGTGTGAGAGTAGGAGTGAACCTTTAATTTCTCAACACTGTTAAAGGCCTTGTCACACAGTTGGCAAGGGAAGTTTTTTCTTGGTTTGGTTTCACCACGCTTACGTTTCCCTGAAGGGGCTTTCTGGGTATCTCTTACTTCTGACAAATCACCAGGAATGACAGTGGCCATCGCAGCCTAAACCAGGCCTTCTTGTTGGACACCTGGGAACTGCCCAACTCCACTAAGTGATATAGCTTTAGGTGGCTTCTCAAGTTTCATGTGGTCGTAAAAGAAAGCAAAAAGGGACTGGAAAAAAAAATAAGAAACAACTAGTTTGTAACTAAACTCAATTAAAAAATTATTTGCTTTGTGATGCTTTTGAATTAAAAAAGAAACCATAAAATGGATTCAGCTGGTCCAATGTAATATCTGTAGGTTTCTTTGTATTTTCCCAAACAGATAGATATAAATGCATTGCTCAGAATGAACAGTTCATACATACCCTGAAATTGTACCTGACCAAAGCTGGACTTATGCAGAATAGTAGTGAACTCAGGAACACTCAGAGCACGATTCTAAAGGTGGTACCAGACACTTCAGTTTTAGAAAACACATCTCACAGCTGAACAACCACAGCAATCTGTGCACATCACTCTGGCTCCCATGGATCACACGAACACACACGCACTTAGAGCACCTGGCACTTTGCAAACCACTGAGTCCATGGGAGAAGCACACACAAAGCCCAGACACTACAGGAAGAGAAAGTACCACTCCAAGTGAAAACTGGTCCTTTAAACCAGTGCTATAACACTCTAAGGAGTTTCTGAGTGAAGGGTGGAAACTATTTATTTTCATAACAAATATTGTTGAAATGGTAAAGCCTTTTGACACTACATGAAAACTACAGATCCTTGTCATTTGGGGGAGTATGGTCAGTTTCCCTCAACTGTTTCTACCTCATAGAGAAGATTATTCTTACTGGGTGCACTAATGTTAATAAGAAGCCAGAGCCATTAGGCCTCCCTAAGAGCTGAAGGATCAGTGTTTGACACAACTGAACCTGAGTGTGGCACACCTGTTGAGAGTTCTCACAGTGAACAATATCGTGCAAAAATGCATCATCACAGAGGTGTTTCACCCCGAGTTTCAATTCATTATCAGTGCTGTGAGAAAAAATGAAGTGTATATTTTGTGTAACAAAGAGTATGTTGTTAAGTTTAAATGAAATAATTAAAACTAAATAGAAACCTCCATAGATAAGAAATGGTTAATATAATTAACTTTATTTCTCAGAGTAGGAAAATCAACTCCTCAAAGACTTTACTACTATGTAAGTTAAATTAGTGGTTCTCAACCTCCCTAATGCCATGACCCTTTAATAACAGTTCCTCATGTTGTGTGGCCCCAATTATAATTACAATTTTGCTACAGTTACAAATTGTAATGTAAACATCTGATATGTGACACTGGTGGGGTTGTGACTCACAGGTTGAGAACCACTGAGTTAAAGGTTTCCTCAAGGTTTCTTTTTTTCTTTCTTTCTTTCTTTCTTTT